>JASGCC010000286.1:0-283605 GCA_030067915.1 Hydractinia echinata | reverse complement strand
TGAACTTTGAGGGATTTTATCTCTCTCTTTCAAATTTGCCCATGATGTGGTGGAGTTTGCTGGGTTGAAGTTACCCCTACCAATGTCCGTCCAGCAACCAAGCCTTATGCGAGCCATTGCCGATTTTCCTGTACCGCAAAATATAACAGACATCCGTTCCTGGTTCGGTCTGGTCAACCAAGTAGCATACACATTCAGTATGACGGACAAAATGCTACCCCTACGCGAATTGCTGAAACCTCAGTCTTCGTTTCAATGGAGCGATGAACTCGACGAAATATTTGCTGCCTCTAACTTTTTTGGGCATTGACTTTTAAATGAAGAAAACTCTCACAAATTTCGTCATATCACAAATGTTATTCCTATTTATCTCTATATACATAAGGATAGACAAAGAATGATTTTGTATTAGCTCTACTTTCTATGTTGCAGAATTGAGCTATTTCAATGATGCCGATAAAGGTTTTGTAACAAAACTCTAAATCTGGACTAAACAAACAAGTAAGGTTTTTGAACAAATTAATTCTTCTAAGGCCAATGTACCATACTGAGAAAATTTACCATCAAAAGGTCCTATTTTTTATTTTGGGCCAGTGATTGATTATGCTCCACCGGCATATTTTCACATATCGTGACCAAGTACAAATTTAATTTTTGTAATTAATACACTACACATATATATATATATAATAACCAACTTTAACTTAACCCATTATTTATCCCTTTTACAAAATAAAATCTTGCAAAATCTCTAAATATTAATCTACAAAAAAAGGGTTTCTTGTCTTGGTGGCAGTTTATATATATAATTAAGAACAACATGGCAAAAGTTTACATTTTAAAACTGGTAGGAATAAAGTTTTTATTCTCGGGTCTCTGTTTGATTTAGCTACACATTTGTTATATTTAATTTTATAAGAGTTTGACTGTAATATTCAGCTGTAGTGAAACCATTTTCACTGCAGTTGATTTGCGTAGTCATTTCATTATAAAACATCAAAGGTTTTGCTACAGGGGCAGTTTACTTAGAGTATAAAGTTGAAAAATGCAGATTCCATACATTTTGAAGCAGAATTCAATGAAAATGTCAAGCATGTTAACCCGGATCCAAGAATAATCCCTAAATTTAGCACTACAACCTGTCATTCTTAGCTTTGATTTTAAAAAAATTAAATTTTGAAAATTGTTGTATATACATCTTAGAAAATTTGTGTGCAACAGAGTACCCAGATTTTCTCATACAATTTTTAACATGTTTTCAACAAAATCACCTTCCTGGAAAACAAATAGCCATTGAATATGTCGTTTATAAATATGTGGTTGAGTAAAGCTGTCTCAGGATGTCACGTTAGCTAGCTAGGTACTCATATATAGTACACAGTCCAGCTAGCTAGCTAGAGCTCATGAATTTTAATGGAAACAAACTTTCAAAACATTTTTTAAATTAAAGGCCTTTCACCAATATTGAAACAATCAAGCTAAGCCAGATCAATAGAGTAAAGTCAGTAATATTCTGACAATTTTGCTTTCATTGGCAAAAAAGTTCCTTTGATGTTGTGCTGTGCCATCCCGCGATGTCTGTCGACCCATGTTGTCCGATATTTTGAACTGTGGAAAAAGGACAATATGGGCAGCCCTCCGACAATATGGGTAAACCGATAATTTAGTGCAGCGCGGTTGTTGTGTGTGGATCGTGGGTATTGTGGATATCTAGCTAGCTATATTTTCCTCAGTTTGTTTATATAAGTTTGTTATTTTACTTTGTTTTTTTATCCTTTTCAGGGATAATTTAGATTTGAGTTTTCAATGGAGAATCTTTTGCCTGAAAATGATCTGGGAGAACATAAAAAACAGTTCCAGGCCTGGCTGGAGGTGGAAGCGTGCAAAAAGAACTCCACAATAATGTCCCAAGAGACCTATCACGACATTGTTTTATACTTGAAAAAACAAAAGAGCGATGTATCAGAAAGTACTATAAGGCGTATCAGACGAAACAAGTATGTTTTGATGAGTTACCCTACACTTGAGTTGGTGGATATTTTATGTGTTCCTAGCACTACAGTTGATGTAAGTCATTTTTTATTCTTCTTTATAGTTTAATTATACTGCATTTTATTACACATTCATGTACCTAGGTATATGTGACTCATAAATATATATTTATGAGTGTTTAAATGCACACATATATAGATCTTCTTCCTACAGTACTCTGGTTTGTATTGCCCATAGTTAGTTTACCATTTACCTATGTGCCTTTTCTGGTCAGCAGTATATATTTTGGTCAGCAGTCTTGCTAGTATATAAGCTGCAGTTGCCTCATGGTTTTCCTTTTCAGTTCTAGCAGTTTTTCTTCCTCCTCCCTCCCTGCTGCTATTATATACACCTCTATGTTTTCACATATTTTACGTTGTGAGCTATGCTATGTATATATATATTTTGTTCACACTTATTAATATTATATAGAGATGTGTTATTACCTTGGCTTTGTTGTTGCTTATATTATATATGTGTTCTACTTTCATTTCATGCTTGTATATATTTTCAGCTATTACTATATATAAATGTTTTGTAATTTTTGTCCTATCTACAGCAATAGAACTGTACTCTACAATGATGAGTTTTTTATGTGTGAGTTTAAATTATATATATACTTTTTTATACTTTTTATGGTGTTTGTAATTTTTTCATTTTCCATTGTGAACAATGCTTAGCTAGCTATGTCATCTAAAGGCCAAAAATATGAACAACAAACTACAATAGCAGAAGAGTAAAGATGCGTGTTAGTTAATGCCCATGGATTGTTTCTTTGGCAAGTTCAGTTTTGGCATGACCTCTAAATTATGTTTCAGTAACTGTGGTAACTGAGATGGTTTTTATCCTGTTATGTAATTTTTCTTTTTTTATTGTTATTTCTGTATATATATATACCATAATTCTTAGATAATAAAATCAAGATTCATAGACTGGAAACTTAAACTAGCAAAATGTAAGTTTAGTTTCATATATGTCTATTAATTTTGACTTTCGATTCAGTCATCCAATTGGTAGGATGTCCTGTTAACAGGATAATGCAGGTTCGAATCCTGTCTGAATCAATTCTGTTCTTTATAATGGCTATATACTGTAGATGTTTTGTAAGTATGTATATATATAATCTTTGATTTGACATAATATTTATATATATATATAAATGCTTTTTTCAGTGCACGCAACTCTGGGAAATTTTAAGAGGGTATGCACAGGAAACAAGATGTTTGACATAATTGAAGAATCCATAGCAAGGAACTCATCCATTGTGGTTCAAGAAAAACTTTTGAACAGGTATTAACGCCTATAACTATTTTGACCTTACGGGAAAGTGTAATTAGGAAATCAAACATAAATGTAAGATAACAATGAACATTGTCAGTTAATAAAGTTGTTAAATTATAAAAAAGTAAATATGTTTAAAAAAACAAGTTATTAACAGTAATTGATTGATATTAATAGCCTGTCAAATCCTAATCAGATGCTGTATAATTCCTTCACATGTTTCCCGAAAAGGTTTAGGACAATATGGGTAAAGGTTTTATGCCTGCCCATGTTGTCCGAAAAGGTTTAGGACAATATGGGTAGAGGTTTTATCCCTGCCCATGTTGTCCGAAAAGGTTTAGGATTGTCCTAAACCTTTTCGGACAACATGGGTAGAGGTTTTATGCCTGCCCATGTTGTCCGAAAAGGATTAGGACAATATGGGTAAAGGTTATATGCCTGCCCATGTTGTCCGAGAAGGTTTAGATGAGGACGTGACTTGCGTTACCTTGTAAATTTTGTTGAAAGGTCTTACCCAGGGTGTCAACAATCCGCATTAACAAAATATTAATTTTCTGAAAAATAATCAAGCGATAAAAGTGTATTTTACTTATCCCGACAATATGGGTTGGATTCGGACAATATGGGTTGTTGCCGTTCTTCGGACAACATGGGTCGGCCGGACAATATGGGTCGGAACAGTGCCTTTTTTTCGCCCGCCATTTCTAAATCTCGCATAAGGCGAGCGCCAAATTTGCATCTCATTATCTTTGGAATTTCAAAAATGCCCAGTATATCTGGGCATTTTTGTGTCACATGACCAGCCTGTTCCAGGGTCATTGTTGGCCACTCCGTAATAACGGCTCAGGGGCCACAAAACCCTGGGGACGAGGTTGTACATTTCCCTATCTCTAGGGCCATATTACAGCTTCTAGAGGCCTGTACACGTAGTTGACGGTATCATAAGGCCATGGCACAATGGAAAATGACTTAGTACGTCGTAGTCCATTGAGAGTGGAAGGATTAGACAGATGGTAACCTGCGCAGGCACGTGGAACCACGTGATTTACGTGTAAGGCCTTTATTAGACGGCAAAAGGTCATATTACGGCCTTTAGATGCCTGTACACGTAGTTGACGGTGTTATAAAGCCATGGCGCAATGAAAAACAACTTGGGACGTCGTAGTACATTGAGAGTGGAAGCACTAGACCGATGGTAACCTGCGGAGGCGCGTGGAACCACGTGATCTACGTGTAATGCCTTTATTATGCTCCAAAAGGCCATATTACAGGTTTTAGAGGCCTGTACACCTAGTTGACGGTGTTATAAAGCCATGGCACAATGGAAAACAACTTGGGACGTCGTAGTCCATTGAGACTAGAAGGACTAGACCAATGGTAACCTGCGGAGGCGCGCGGAACCAGGTGATTTACGTGTAAGGCCTATATTAGGCTGCAAAAGGCCATATTACAGCCTTTAGAGGCCTGTACACGTAGTTGACGGTGTTATAAGGCCATGGCACAATGGAAAACGACTTGGTACGTCGTAGTCCATTGAGAGTGGAAGCACTAGACCGATGGTAACCTGCGGAGGCGCGCGGAACCACGTGATCTACGTGTAAGGCCTTTATTAGGCTGCAAAAGGCCATATTACAGCCTTTAGAGGCCTGTACACGTAGTTGACGGTGTTATAAGGCCATGACACAATGGAAAACGACTTGGTACGTCGTAGTCCATTGAGAGTGGAAGGATTAGACAGATGGTAACCTGCGCAGGCACGTGGAACCACGTGATTTACGTGTAAGGCTTTTATTAGGTGGCCAAATGCCATATTACGGCCTTTAGATGGCTGTACACGTAGTTGACGGTGTTATAATGCCACGGCGCAATGGAAAACGACTTGGGATGTCGTAGTCCATTGAGACTAGAAGGACTAGACCAATGGTAACCTGCGGGGGCGCGCGGAACCAGGTGATCTACGTGTAAGGCATTTATTAGGCTGCAAAAGGCCATATTACAGCCTTTAGAGGCCTGTACACGTAGTTGACGGTGTTATAACAATTGCTGTTGTTATAAAAATTGCACTGTCCAACCACAGCGTTGTTTTGTATTACTGCAACTGGATATTTGTCAAATTTATTCTATAGTTCTAATCGACTCTAGATATTCTTCGATTTGTTGTTGTTCGTAAGATCATCCAATCTATTAAGAATGATGGTGATGATGATGTCGAATTCAAAGAAGATTCCCGTCCGACACGAACTACAATGTACTTGTCTATTTCCAAATGGTTCGTGAACTTAAATGTTATTGTTGCACTCTCGGGAACTCTCCCCCTGTGTTGCTATTAAAAAGAGAAGCCCAGTTCTCAGCAACTAATGGTATGGGTTTTTCACTCCCGTCCTCCTCATTTAATAAGTTTCTTCTTGTGTTTTTGGTTGCCACGACTGCACTTTAGTTAATTGTGACGGGCTTGTTTTAACATAGACATTGGAATATGCGTTGGACTTGGTAGACACCTATGAAACAGGAAATTTAAATAAACTGATGGAAGTTAAAAATGTTGTCTCGTTACATTTATCTTATTAAAATATAGAATTATCTTTGCTACAGTAGGAGGATCAATTAATGTTAAATTAAAAGTGGGATTGATTTTTACAAAGCTTATACTGGCAAGTCCGAACTTTATTAGCAAAATTGAGTTACAAAAATAGAGCGTACTAAATAAGAAATCCATTTCTTTATCAAAACGTTTGTTGTTAGAACCGCAAAAAAAGTCCAGCGTTAATTAATCGTCTTGAGGTAATTTTATAGAAAAAATAAATAACTTACTTTCATGCTCTTTGTTTTTATTTATAGGCTTAGACGATTGTCGAACTTTTTCTGCATCTGACATCAATAGTTCTCATTCTTTATTTTGTTTGCTCCATTTGATTGAATTCTAGAACAAATTTTAGCATTAAATAAGCGAGTTTCAAATTGCTAAGTAAATTGAAATAATCTTCAACTGTTGATTTCATTTTAGATCTATCAATATGGTATATATTGACGTTTTTTTATTACAAGAAACATGTATTTGGGCTTAGGCTTAATGTTTCTTAGCTTTTTTCGAGAAATAAGCCTCAAATGTTTCTAATGTTTCTCAATTGTTTCAAAAACATACTTTCCCAATGAACAGACATACTTCCTACCTGAGAAAAATCGATGCAAATGTTTTCTTGTGAGTTTCTTTCACCATAAAAATTTGCATACAACCTGCGCTGATTTTTTGTTTGACTTTTAGTGCTTTCTGTTTAGTTTTTGGTTCTTTGAGAAGAATATGTCAAATTTTTTCCTGCCTTTCTGAGCCTGCCCATGTTTCTTAGATGTTTTTTGTATGCATGTTTCTTGTAAAAAAAAACATGTGTCCCAAATAAAATACTGATTGTCTATCCGCAAATGCCATTTGGAAAGCACTACCTTACAAAATGCATATTAGGCATCACGTTTTTCTAATAATGACATTCGTTTGGCATCCTTATTAGGTTATTTAGTATCATAATAAGGTTATTTTCACAGGAATTTAAGTCAAGACATAATCATGGCAGCTTGTCGTTAGTTTTTGTTAAAATTTTATTTATTTAGGCGGTGCATTACAATAATTTTAAAACAAGTAGTATCTATGCAAGGCGTATGTATATTTGAAACTTGAAAATATTATTTTGTATCCTAAATTAGGCTATCAACATGACTTAACCAGGATATAATAGCTGAATTAGATTACATAGCCTAACTTCATTTGAAATTGCACGACACATTGAAAGAGTAGTTTAAAATTTTTTGCGGAACTGAGCGAAAGCAAGCTAAGCACAGGGATCCGGCACCCTGCTTTGAAACACCAGGTTATGCCACAAGTAATGGTGTTACCAGCGTTCAACAACAAGGTATTACAGTGTACTACTGAATGCTACTACAAAGTATTACAGTGTATTACTGAATACTACAAGGTATTACAGTGTACTACTGAATACTACTACAAAGTATTACAGTGTATTACTGAATACTACAAGGTATTACTACAGTGTACTACTGAATACTACTACAAAGTATTACAATGTATTACGGAATATTACAGGTATTACAGTGTATTACTGAATACTACAAAGTATTACAGTATATATATTACTAAGTACTACAGCGTATTACCGAATACTACAAGGTATTACAGTGTATTACTGAATACTACAAGGTATTACAGTGTACTACTGAATACTACTACAAGGTATTACAGTGTATTACAGAATACTACAAGGTATTACAGTGTATTACTGAATACTAAAAAGTATTACAGTATATTACTAAGTACTACAGCGTATTACCGAATACTACAAGGTTTTACAGTGTATTAGCGAATACTACAAGGTATTACAGTGTATTACTGAATACTACAAGGTATTACAGTGTACTACTGAATACTACTACAAGGTATTACAGTGTATTACAGAATACTACAAGGTATTACAGTGTGTTACTGAATACTACAAAGTATTACAGTATATTACTAAGTACTACAGCGTAAGACCATTTCGGAGATTATGCGCCATTATGAATTTGCGGAACACGGTGGTTCAAGTTGAACTTTGGACTTCACGTTTTATTCAGTCTTTTGCCTTACGGAACTGATGGCGGCAGGGCAGTTTTGCTTTTTGTTATCTGTTTTTATCTTCGTGATACTAATTTTATGATATACATTTTGAAAAATACTTTTATTAGGCACTTATTTGTACTTTTAATTTCTTTTTGTACAATAAAGGCAACTTAATATATCCTAAAAAGCTAGAGGTCTCCCAAAAATGCTTTTAGGACACTGTACTGTACCTAGCTATAATGCTGTAATTAGTAATTAATGCTTGTTTAAAGGTAATTTCATTTTATATTTAGATATTTAAAATTGTGTAGTTGCTTTGTGACTTATAAAGATATTGGCATTGGATTTTTAACTTGGATTATACTTTACTTTAGAGAGAAATTTTTGATTTTGGAAATACCTTACTGGATTTGGACTTGAACTTTGTTTTTGGATTTGTAAAGAAATGTTTAGGTTGTAATATTTGTGAAGATCTAGAGAGTTATAATCCATTGTCAAAATACTTGTCAAAACTCTACAATGTTAACTTAAGCTCACAAAATAATCTGGCTTCTTCTCTATGATGGGTGTAAAAATTTTCAATACACTGCCCATAGAGATACGGTGAACAGAGTCAGGCGCAGATTTTAGGAATAGAGTTAGTCATTTTAATTGTAAATAATTTTTATTATTTTGATATTTTTATAATTTTGTTTTTAGGTGATAATTACACTAATCTGTATGTTTGTCCCTTGATTCGTCTTAAACACTCCTATCTTTGAGTCTTTCAAGAGTGGTATTAGAAAGAATACCTGTCTTTCTTCCCTGCTTTCACTATTGCCCTATAATTTTTTTGTACGATTCCCTTATTGAAAAATATCAAAAAGGGAAAAGTGATGAGTTTAGTTTACTAGACTAAAGTGGTATTCGATTTTTTGTTTTTTTATGTTATTTGTTTCAGTCGCAATGTATATTTTACATGAAGTTTTGTTATATATACATATGTTTTTCCTATATCGGTTTCATTATCAGGACACGCAATTATAGCAGTAATTTATTACTAAAGTGTAAATATTTATGATAAATAAATTACTCTGTGAAGCTCGTTTGAATTATTGGCATAATAAGTTCCATTGCAGAAAAATACGTCATACGTTGTAAGAGCTGACAAGAAGTAAGTCAGCAGCCTCACACTAAGGTCTAAAAAATCCTCATACGTTGTAAGAGCTGACAAGAAGTCAGTCAGCTGCCTCACACTAAGTTCTAAAAAATCCTCATACGTTGTAAGAGGCATAATTCGATCGTAAAAATATGTTTAAAGTTGATTAAAAATCCACTTCAGCGTTAAATTTTAAATGTATTAAATAGGAGTCAAAAATAATAAAACACACTCAGTATCACCTACGTCCTACACACGTGTATTTAATTGCTATTTATAATTTATTAATACAGTAGAGTCTCCATAACTCGAACCTCTATTACTCGAACGTCTCCTTAACTCGAACGAATTCGTTGGCACCGTGAAAATTTCCTAATAAACTTTTATAAAAAAACCTCTACTACTCGAACCTCCATAACTCGAATGTTCCCTTAAGTCGAACAGATTATTTTGTCCCTTGAAGGTTTTTGACTCCATAACTCGAATTTTGTGGCATTTTGAAAAAAATTGATATGTTTTCCTGATCATTTAACTCTTTATCATTTTCATATTTTAATGTTTACGTGTGTTGTGGGCCTTATATTGTTCGAATGCATGATTCGAATGTTTTGTTTGTGTTTCGAACGACAACGCTTTCTCAACCAATTTTCAAAAACAGAATTTCATAGCAATCTGACAATGGCGTCTGTGGCAGGTTCAAAAAGAAGTAGAGCCGATAACAAGTGCTCTGGAGGAAAGCATAGTAAAGTCAGACTTACTGGGTTAGCCGCTGGCAATGCCTTAGGAGAGCGCTTACCAATGTTTGTAATCGGAAAGTCTGCCAAACCTCGTTGCTTTAAAGGTGTCAAAACACTACCCTGTCGATACCGTTCGCAAAAAAAGAGCTGGATGTCTGGAGAGCTGTTCGAAGAATGGGTACGCGAGCTTGATCGAAAATTTTCTGTCTCTAAACGAAAAATTGCTCTGATTGTTGACAATTGCACCGCTTATCCTCATGTTGAAAAGCTGGAATGGGTAGAATTAATCTTCCTTCCTCCGAATACAACGTCGCATACTCAACCTATGGACCAAAGAATCATTCGTGCACTGAAAGCGAAGTATCGATCGTTAGCAGTCCGCAAGTTGATAAAAGCATTGGATGAAAAAGTCTCTATCCCGAAGTTCTCGATTCTTGCTGCTATGTTCATGCTTAGAAAAGCGTGGGACGATATTGACAACCAAACCTTTACCAACTGTTTTCAGAAATCAGGAATTTCCCAGAAGGATGCTGAAAATGCCATCAACGAAGATGACGATCCATTCAAAGACCTTGCCAGTAGCGAGGTAGAAGAGGACCCAATCCCGACCCTCGATGCTGATCTCTCGTACATAAAACGAAGGTTTCCTGACCATATCGATTCTACCATATCAGTTGAGGATTTCATTGATTTCGATATCGAAATGAGCACATCCCATACAAGTCTAAAAACTGCTGACATAATTGCTGATATCACTGGAACTCAAGATGAGGAAGATGAAGAGGATGACGATGACAAGGATGAGGATAATCTTTCAAGACCGACGGCCGAACAAGTGCAGCAATCACCGTCCTTGAGGACCTATGCGTTTTCTCGAAATTTGGGGAAGAAATGTTGGCTTCTGGTAGGCAAATAAGGGAAAAATTTTGAAAAAACTTGAAAACCTCTACTACTCGAACGTCTCCTTAACTCGAACAGTTTCCTTTTCCCCCTGGCCGTTCGAGTTATGGAGACTCTACTGTAGATCAAAGCAATACGCTTAAATAGATGTTGTCTGGTGTTATCCCCTGTTACTTAGATAAAAACATTACGAAGTCCTAAACACGCTAAGAGTGTATACAAAACTCGTTTCTTTTTGAGTGTTTAAGAGAGTTTTCTACTACGGCATATAGGGTTCAAAGTTCAACTTGCACCACTGGGCTTCGAAAATCCATAATGGCGCATAATCTCCGAAATGGTCTAATGAATACTAAAAGGTATTTCAGTGTATTACCGAATACTACAAAGTATTACAGTATAATACTAAGTACTATAGTGTATTACTGTATACTAGTCGATAAGGCCCGTGGAAAAATCCACTTAGGCAAAAAGGACAATGGAAAAAAGAAAATTGGCGAAATTTAGTTTATTTGTTGTCTAATGTGTAGAGGTTAAAACGTTGATCAAAATAATGTATAGGATTCAATGTTTTCGGCGAACGCCTAAGGAGATATAAGGGTTTGAAAATTTTCTTAACGTCAGCAAAGAGGGCAAAAACACACAAAAATATTTTTTGAGAATTTTATATTCCTTATGCCTTTCATTGTATAGATCTTGAAACGCTGATCAAGAAAATGTATAGGATCATGTATGTTTGGCAAACAGTTGCAGAGATATTGGGGTTTAAAGTTTTTTTGATGACGTCATCAACCCGTCTATTCCGAAACGGATTCGGGGACCCAGGTTTGAGAAACCTACCCAAATTGGTCCCAGGTGGTCCCTAGTTACCCACGCGGTGAAAAAAGACTGACGTCACCACCTCGTTTCCAAGTTATTTGGCCTTAAAGTTTTAGGTGCACTGTGTTCTTATAAAATTGTTCTTATAAAAGAGGCATATATAACATGATTAGTCAAAACACATGGGATAACCAACAAAAATATAAGTAATTCAGACTTTTATTGCAAAAAAGAAATCGAAGGGGAGGAAGGTGGAGGGGGGATAGTCAGGTTGTTTATTATCCGGCACCGCCGAGAGTAAAAAAGACATATATACACAAACTTTATACATAAATAAATACAAAACTAATAAATACATAACAAATAAATACATAAAGAAATAAACTATTTTTTATTATATGAAAAAGTGCAATTGATATATTGATTTTGTATAGTGTCTTTGCGTCGATGCTTGTGCTTGTGTCGGCGTCTTGTCTGTCCTTTCCAATGAAAATTGGGCAAATCCTGGCCCTCATGCTGCACCCACCAACGAAAGGATTTTTTGGTACGTGGGCCAGGATGGGTATTGCGGTATTTCAGATAACCTGAATATGACAAATCTAAAAGCAAAGAAAGAAGAGGGAGAAAAAGGTAAAAGTAATCGGAAAGAAAAGATACAAAAAAAACATTGGTGTTTTAAGTCATGTACCTTGCTGAGACTTTAAGTCTTGTGTCTTAGCTAAATAATAAGGAGGTACAATCAATAAATTGAATAGCCAAGCTTATCCTTCCGTTGTATCATTTGATATTTCATTTTCTAAAGTGAATTTTTTAAAGGTTAAAACTACCACTAAAAGTATACGTCCTGGGTATGTGGTTAATGAAAACCCAAAAAGATAACAATAAGATACCTGGCACTTGTGCCGTTTGCAGCTCTCCGTGTTCTAAAAAACAATGCAATTAACGACAATAAAAACTATTACTAACAATAAAAACAATACCTCCTGCTTGTTAATGTGCGTATAGTGTATGCGTGTATATGTCTGTGCTTGTTGTTATTATACTCTAAAAAACAATGATAATAATGACATACGGAAAATAACAATTATAAGTTGTTAAATAAAAGATTGACTATATGTAACATACCTATCCTCTCGACCTCCGGACTTTTTAGGAGGACAGCCTCCCTTTGTGGATCAATATCCATATTATTATTTTTACTAAAAAGAAATGTAACATTTTATGCTGTAGTGCTAAGCGGTTTTATCAACATCTATAATACAAAACAAGAAACAGATTATATTGAACATCTAAAATTATGTGACAGTGGATCTTCACCTATTTTAAATTTGATAAAGTTTTCCAATATCTCTTTAATATAAAATATAAATATAAAAACATAACAGAAAAATGAAAAATGAAACATGAATCTTTTTTATTAAACATATCGGATATACAGAACATCAGAATTATTCTGGGTCGCTTCGCATTGATTGATAATTTTTTGTTTGTTGATAATTTCGGATATCCCATTAAACATTTCCAAATATCTCTTTATTATTATGCCTAACAATGTGAAAAATATGTAAATACTCCCTTTATTTACTGCTTCAATCTACAACAGTGTCTCTCACAATAAGTGTACTATATAAATTTTTATACAAAACTACTTTGCAAATACACCGACTGGGTCCATGCCCTGGCTTTTAGTTCATAATTAGCATGTAAGCAGTACATGTAGAAACACAAAGGGTTCAACTTTTTCGCTGATTAAAAATTAGTAAATACATATAGTATGTCTTTCCACCACTTCGGATTTAAGTGAATTTAAAAGAAATGTGAAAATCACTTTACTCTTAACTGAGGATACTGTAAATGTCTTCTTAAACATTTTTAAAATTTAGTCACTTACTAAGTCATAATATTGTCATAAAATTTATTGTGTTTTAAATAAACATGTATACGCTTATATGCTAATTACTTAACGAAGTGCACCACGTGAAGGTAAGCCATAGGACTTTGCACTTCACCTAAAAAAAAAAGAGATGCATGTCTAACACAACATTCATAAAAATGCATCCTTACTGTTCTTTTAGGATTTAAAAATAGCTTCAGGCATACTATAACTTTGAAAATGCAAATTGTATTTATCTGCAAAAGAGTAGTATCATCAGCATTATCAGAGTTTGCAGCACTTTTAACAAAGCCCCATTATTTACTTTCAAACATGAAAAGACATTTTTTTTACTTTTCCAAAATAATACAGATTTTTTTTTCTTTCAACATTTCACTAATTTCCAAGATATTCATTGTTAAATTAAGTTTTCCCTGCACTTTTTAGATGCTACGAACCCTAATTATGGTTTTCTGATGTGCCTTATAAATTTGTAAGACATGGGTGCACCAGTTAGGGTCGACAGTGCACGCTACTCTCATGTTGCACAAAAGGGCATGTCAGTACAATTTCTCTAACACGTCAACCTCTTTCACTTTGTACAACATGGCAGATAGATATAAAGTGCAAAATATTGAATTTTTGCTAAGCTTTTAATATTTGCATCAATGTCTACTACAATATTGTATGAATTATGTAAGAATTTGACGGTAAACAATATTTTGAGAGTAACATTTCCCATTAAAAAAACCTTGCTTGGATGAGGGAACAATACTTACTCGAACATCATCAAATGCCCTTGCTCTAGAAAAAGCAACATACAACTGGCCATGAGAAAAGCATGGCCTGCGCAACAATATACCAACCTTTACAAAGGTTTGACCTTGTGCCTTGTTTATTGTCATAGCATAAGACAGCCTTAGTGGAAGTTGTCTGCGACGCAAAACAAAAGGCATACCTGTATCCGAAGGTGCAAGTTGCACCCTTGGAATTAGTACCCTGTCTCCAATAGCGTTGCCAGTGAGTACTTCAGCATCGACACAGTTGTCGTGAAGATATCTTACAATTAGGCGAGTGCCATTACATAAGCCTTTATTTATGTTTATATTTCTTAATAACATAACAATGGCACCCAATTTTAATTTAAGACAATGAGGAGGCATGAAGATATCTTACAATTAGGCGAGTGCCATTACATAAGCCTTTATTTATGTTTATATTTCTTAATAACATAACAATGGCACCCAATTTTAATTTAAGACAATGAGGAGGCATACCTGAAGGTGTGATACTATTTAAAAATTCTACCGGATATTGATTCCGTTCCTCCTCATCATCACACACAACATCATCTGCACTGAAATAAATTTTTTCTTCACCTGGCAACAATGCCAACACCTTATCATTAATGATAAGTGAATCATCATTTGTAGGTGTTAGTATTACAGATGATGCCATATTTTCTGGGTGAAAATCCCTAAACAAAGTATCAACAATACATTGATTTTGTTGTAACACACAATTAGTTGGCACTTCAATTGCACCTTGAAATGGTGGTTGTTCCCGAACTGGTAAAACACCTTTTCCAAGTTGCAGAAGCCATGCAGCAAATTCTTGTTCTCCTGGCCTCGTTCTCATGTTGTGAGTTAATTTAAATTCTGTAACCAAGTGCCATAGTGGAGAACTTTTTAAGCACATATCAACAATTTCAGTTGGTTTTCCTTTTCTGACAACAGGCAATAATTGTGAAAAACCACCTAAAAGAACAACTTTACCTCCAAATGGAAGTTCGCTATTGCAAATGTCTTTAAGAAGACGATCTATTGCATGAAAAGCATGCTTAGGAATCATTGAAGATTCATCAAGTAAAAAAAGATTTTTTTGCCGTAGCTCAGCAGCATAAGCAGACACCGGAGTCACGTTGCATGTACTGTTCTCTAAAATAGGAACTGGTAACCGAAACAACTTATGTATGGTGGTACCATTTTTCAAAAGAGTTGCTGCTATGCCAGTAAATGCAGCAGTTCCAACATGAAAACCTCTGCCTAAAATTTCGGAAATAAGGTAATTATAAGTAAAGGTTTTACTGCCACCAGCACCTTCTAAATAAAACAAACGGTTATTTTGGGCCGTATTGTTAGCAACATTTACAACAGCTTCTATAACTGTATCAGCCAGTGCTGTCTGTTCTTCAGTGAGTTGAGCTCTCAATTGAGAAGCTCTTTCAGCCTCCAAAGCTACATCGATGTTTTCAGCTGGAGGTATTTCATCTAACTGAGGAAGATTAAAATCAGTAAGATATTTACCAAATTGTCTAAGTACAGAATGAATATCTTGAAGCAGCCTGTACTCAGCTTGATCCTCATTCATTTGGCGAAGATAATCCTCACACATAGAACCCTTGTACCTTGTCCACAAAGTATAAGGATCAGAAGGTTCACAGTGAATAAGAATTACTGCAAACAATTGTCTCAATTGTCGAGGCATCTGAAAGTTGACAGCTTCCTGCAAAGTATTGTCCCATTCAGTGTCATCTTGCAGGAGTCCACGCAATAAACAGGTTTGACGAAATGTTTCAGCAACATTGCCATCCACGGTTCTTAAATCTTCATAAGATGTTACACCACGCGTATGCAATAATAGCATACGTAAATAAAAAAGCTCACCTGCGCGAGGACTTACACTATACATTCTGGATACAATTTTAGGGTTAAAGTTTTGCCTGGGTGTCCAAACTTTCCTATCGTTATTGAAAACTAAAAGGAAGAGGAATGTCTGGATACAAATATTGGCGAGCATTGTGATTCTCTCCATTCAGCACAAACCAAGCTGTTAATTTTGTAGCTTGATTTGCAGCTCTGTTCACAGCTTCTTCAGCCTGGCCTTGCTGAAAATAAACAATATGGTTATTAGGCAAGTGCACTGGCAGTCTATGGACAACATAAGATTGCTGATGCATTTTAAATTCAAAAAGACGCCATACTGCTTCTGGTGCACTGACATACCTAGCGTCTAAAAACGTCTGTACCTCATCGTGATCAATACGTTCATTGATCTCAATGTTGGCACAATCATGACCTTTATAAATATATTTATAGAGGTATTTTACAGATTTAACAGACATGCAAGCCTCCAAGTTTATATGTGCATTGTATTTCTTGGAGAGCCATGGATTGTAGGGAACAACCCAGCGATTATCAACATCAATGTTATTGACGTTGATACGGATTCCATTATCACGACGTCTATACAATGGATATCCATCAATATCAGCAACAGTAAATGCTAAAAATTTCTTTGGAAAACTTTTTGTGCAAACACCATCCTCCATACACCTTGAATTAGGATTCAGATGGCCACATGGTCCATGAATCATACATGACCGAACAATTCCAAACAGCTCAGGTTGTTCCTGCTGATTAGGAATTTCGGCTGAAATAACACTGTCTATGTCATCTCCATCCCTGAGTTTATCATTGGGATCTAAATGAAGTAACAAATGACAATGAGGTAAACCTCTCTTTTGAAATTCTATAACATAAACATGTGATACAGTTTTACCTAGAACTCCCCTTTCAGTAACATCTTTTAGGAGTTCATTTAGTTTCAATTTAAAAACTCGAGAAACTAAATCAGGCCGATCATGTGCATGTTGACCTGCAAACAAATTTTCCGTAATCTCACACCATTTTGGATTGCAGGTAAAAGTCAGAAAAAAATCTGGTTTTCCAAATTTACCAATGACAGCCATAGCATCTTGATAGTTCTGAGCCATGGCACGTGGACTTCCTGGAAAACTTGAAGGAAGGACAACAATACGTCCTGGTTGAAGGCCTCGCTCTTCAGCTTGTGCATTCAAGTGGTCAGCTAAACCTTCATAACTGTCAACACGCAGGTTTGTTTGATTCGCACGAATGTAATTTAAGTTGTTACCCTCAACTTTAACATAAGAATCGACACAATACTGTTGAAATAATTTCTTGCCATAATGAATTGGGCTAAAATTTTCCCGAACAGCTACACGGTAAGTATAATACTGCAACATTGTAGTAGTATTTCGAGTACGGGTTGCACGTTCAGCAACATGGGGTATTCCATAATACCAACCTGGTTCACCCCTTGGAAAAAAAAGAGGATAAACCATTGGCTCTAAATTTGCAGATAATGTAGAAATATTTCGCAAATTGCCTCCACGTGGGTAGGTAATAATATCCCTGTTTCCAGGAGGAGCCCCATCTTGGCCTACAAAAATTGCGGCTACTTCGTCATGATGTGGCAAGTTGTATCGAATTCGATCACTGCGAACTCTCATGCACATGCGTACTTCTGATGGGACACGGTTTTCAGCTGCTGCCCGAGCTATCTCATCAGCTTCCACTTCAGCCATATACCTGTATGCAGCAGCAAAAGGGCTAACACTGTTCATTACATCTTGAACAGTTTGCATCACGTCTTCTCTACAGCCATTATTTTCAGGACGTGCCACTCTTTCATTGAGTGCTCTACCTGCTTCATAAATATAAAGTTGGTTAAAAACAGGAGTATGTCCTTCAGCAGGGTGAAGATCCCCAACGCGATGCCATATTTGACCACATATACGAAAGCATGGTGGTCCACGGCCAGGTGGGGGGCGAAGGTTTGCTCCAAAAGAAGCAAACAAAACTGCACTATTATACTTTCGTATATTTGCTTGAAAGTTTCGTGCCTGAACAGTATCATTATTTGTGAACAGTTGCATTAGCTGCTCAGGGTAAGGAGACAAATTATTGAGTGCGACTTTGCCGTTATGACAGCATTTAAAACACTCTTCATTTTCAAACTTTACAGCTTGACAATACTCAAATTTTTTGTCCATAACACCTAAATAATAAACATTAGGCAATACATGTTGACGTGCAACATTATAGTATGGGGCATTTCTGCGAGCACGAACAGCAACATTTCGTTGTGCATTTGCTCGTCTTCTATTTGCAACTTGCCCAACATTTTGCATTTGTCGAGCAATAGCTTGACTTGCAGCATCTCGAGCACGTCTACTGGCAGTGTGATCAGGATTTTCTGAACGACGTGCAGCAGCTTGCCTTTCAGCAATTTGAGCACGTCTATTGGCAGCATGATCATTATTTTCTAAACGACGTGCAGCAGCTTGCCTTTCAGCATTTTGAGCACGCCTATTGGCAGCTTGCTCATTACTTTCAGCATTACGAATTGCTGCCTGCCTTATAGCATCACTATGATGCCTGCTGTTAGCTTGGTCAACAGTTTCAGTACAACGCAAAGATGCAGCACGTTGTGCAAGTCTATGTCTAGCTAAAGACACATCTTCATTAATTGATGCACGTGGTATGACATTTACCTGCACTTCATGTGGCAATTCAACATGTTGGGGAATATCTGGCATTTGGCCCATAATGAGTCCTACTAACCTCTGATTATTTCCAGGGCGTTGTAACACAAACCTACCAGCACTATTGAAAAGCCTAAAACCACGTACAGGGTTGTTATTGTTATTACTCTCTAATAGGTTTGACATTATTGGAGAAAAATACAACCTTAAAAATACAACCTAGTAGCTAGCTATTTACCACAAATTCTAAAAAATAAAATAAGAAAACAGTTAGAGTTTGCCCAGTAGCTATTACCGAATATCGTACTGCAAAAGTTTTAAAAGCTTAGCTAAAGATAAACTTGAAATTTCTTACTTCTTACACACTGTCCTCACCACTAACCTTCCTCGTTTCGTCTTTTTAACCCTTGACAAAAAAGACAAAGAAAATTATCATAGCAGTTCTCATAGCAGAGTCGATGGAATAATTAGTTGAAAAGTTTGAGAAGTGGAAGAAAGGACTAGAAGAGAAAGGGCTAAGGGTGAACACAGCAAAGTCTAAAGTCATGATTAGTAGCATTGCAGCCAAGTGTGACCTTGTAGTTGGAAAGTGGCCTTGTGGAGTTTGCAGGAAAGGGGTTGGTAGTAACTCAATTTTTTGTCAGACTTGCAAGCATTGGGTACATAAGAAGTGCAGTAGTATTGGTGGAAGGTTAAGAGCTGACATTCAGTTTGTATGCAAGCGTTGCAAAGGTGAGATTATAGAGAATGAAGTATTTCTAGCTTTAATGATGTACAACAGTGGCTCGTTAGAGATAGTTGAGAACTTCTGTTACTTAGGTGATATGTTGGGCAGTGAAGGGGGTGTTGGAAGAAGTGTTACTTGCAGGATAGGTTCTGCTTGGAAAAAGTTCAGAGAGTTACTACCTTTGTTGACTAGCAGAGTCTTGTCAATTGAGGTAAAAGGTAGGTTGTATGAGGCCTGTGTAAGAAGTGTTATGTTGTACGGTAGTGAGACATGGGCAGTGAAGCAGGAAGATCTTGACCGTTTAGAAAGGAATGATATGAGAATGGTTAGGTGGATGTGTAACGCCAGTCTGAGAGACAGAAAGAGTTCAGATGAGCTAAGAAGCAGGCTAAGTATCCGTAGAATTAAAGAAGTTATCCAGATAAGAAGATTGAATTGGCTGGGGCACTTGGAAAGAATGGGGAGGATAATTGGGTAAGAAAGTGTAGAGACTTGATAGTTCCTGGGGCAAAGCCCAGAGGCAGACCGAGAAAGACTTGGCAGGAGGTTATAAGGACAGACTTGATACAGAGGAAGTTGAGTTTAGATCTAACACAGTCTAGATCAGATTGGAAGAGGGTCATTAATATACCCCGTCCAACCCATGCCAGCATGGAAAACGGACGTTAAGCCGAGAATGATGAAGATGATGGTTAGCTAGCCAGCTATATTGAAAAATTATAGGAAATCTAATTGTAGTAAAAAAATATGTTACTTACTTAAAACTGCTTTTAAAAATAAATAAAGCTAACTAAAGCTAGCTTATAACTTGACTATCTTCTTGATTGAGTATCTCTCGCTCTCTCTCTGACTGCAGAATTTAAAAACAACCTTCTAGCTTCATTTTACTTCTTTCGCGCTTAAACCAAAAAAAAAACGTGTTACAACATATAAATTATGTTTTTCTTTGATATTAAATGTATATCACAAGCAACCTACTTCTTTCGTTCACCTTCCTGCCCTGAAATTTCCGACAAATAGAATTACTTTATTTTGATCACGTGATTTTTTTCAGCAAATTAAATTGATCTATGTCGATCACATGATTCAAAAGGTAAACAAACAAAAACTCGCGACATTTCTCAGCAAAAAAGACACGAACATTTTTTTTTTATATATAAGAATATGCTTTATAAGAATTTCAGCCTGGAAAAACAATAGGTCTTTTGTTTAGAAAAACAGAAAATTAGAATTAATGACCAGCCTTGTTAGAATTTTGGTTATTCTCATAAAAAAACATGTAATATTTTCGGCGACATCAAAGGAAAATGAAGATATACACTTTGCCTGTTACAGACACACAAACACACAGACACACTCTCCGTATTATTATAAGAGACTAGTAGATTAGGCCCGTGGAAAAATCCACTTAGGCAGAAAAACAATTGAAAAGTTCTGTCATTTGAATTTTGATGACATCAGCAAATTTTTCAGTATATTGAATACTGCCTTTTACCAAAAAAAATAATCTGAAAATGCATAAAAAGAAAGTAAGTCATAATTTAACAAAAACGTTCTTAAAACCTAACACAAAATATCAAATGTCAAATCGCATGAAATCCTCCCAACAAAACTTCAGACAAAATATATAAAAAAAAAACGTCGTGCAAGGTGTAAAATCTAGTTGGTAGAAAGTGACAACATTGACAGTCACAACCCAGACAGTTACGACAACAATAATAATAATGTCAGAAATAACACATCTCAAATATGTATACATCTTATTATGTGATTATGTTGAAAACTTTCAATATTTTAATCCGAAGTGTCGAAAAGAAAGGCTTGCAACAGTAAGCACAGATCTATGAAAATAAGTTGTTTACGCATTTTAAACATTGTCTTTTCCCTAAATGCTTATACAACAATGTTGCTGCTGTTGAGGCACAGCAATGCCAGCGTCTAGGCATCCCTTAAGATCGTGTTTATATTGAAGTGTGTGTATAGTTTTATTTTTGTTGTGTGTTCATAGCCTTAAGTTTTATGTTAAATGTTTCACGTCATTAACTTTATGTTACATGTTAGTATTTTAATGTACGTTATTGCTGTCTTGTTCCTCTGTTCTTATGTCTGTTAACGGCCCATTGTGTTACTCGTAAAGTTCTTTTGTTTTTTGTATTATTAGTTTGTTGCGTTTTACATTTTTAGCAAGTAGTGGATTCATGTGTGTGTTTTTACTTAGTGTGTGTGTATTGCTTGCGTGTGATGTTGTTTGGTGGTGGTTTAGTGAAAGTGGTTTAGTAAGATATTTTGTTTTGTTTTTATGTTTCTATATCTATTTTGTTCGTGCGTTCTTGTTTGCTTTCTTTTATTATTTGCTCTTTTTGTATTTTTTAAACTAAAGTTTTGTAATTTATTTAGCGTTTATGGATTAAAACCTATCGTTTGTGGCATTAAATTCGTATATATCCGTTTGAACCCTAACAAATAGTGTCGACTTGTGTGTGTGCGACACTAATAAACAATACAACCTGAACAATATCAAAAAGCCAAACTTAAACAAACACAAAACACTAAAAAACAAAATGTTAAACTTTGAAAAATCATTTATTCGGTTGCATACCATCCTGTCCTGCAAAAATATGCACAAAATGTAAAAATTAATTGGTTAACTATGTCTAATGATCCATACTGACTTTACCAAACATTTTAAACTGAAATGTCGAAAAAGCAATGAGCAAGGAGTAAATTTCAAATCAACAAAAATTATTATTTTGAAAACATTGAAAAGTTTACAATAAATGTAGAACACAAAGGTTTCTGAGGAGCAAATCAAAATATGAACAAAAATCAGTTCAATTGGCATGTTCTATATTGTCTTCACCCATAAAATCTTCCACAAAAAGGATATGAAACGCATCAAATTCAACTCAGGAAAAGCAGTCACTTCAGTGCATACAAAAATACAACTTGGAAAGTGTAGAATATCAAATTATTTTTTTAGTATATATACTTGCATACGGTCCTCCCTCACAACAGTTAAACAGTTTCAGTCTGAACATTCAGTAATTTTTTTATCATCACCAAATATTTATTCCTGCAATATTTTGTGAAGTTCTTAATAAAAACAAAAACGTGAAACCGTGGACTTTTCTTCCAGCAAAACTGACATTACTTACAGTTAGTTTAAAGTTTAAAAAAAGTTTAAACACAAAATATAAAAAAAATCAACTTACACAACAGCTCACATCTAATTGTACAAAAATTTGTTCTTTCAGTATTTTGCATGTGCTCTTTTTGCACAAAAGTTTACACAGAATTTAAAAAACAGCAGTTTGCAACACAAACAATATAAACAGCAACCATACTATTCTCTGCTGAGAAATTTTAACCACAAATGTCAAAAACCCAGGTAAATTTCCCAAATTTTTTTTAAAAAAACTGCGATTTGGAACACATCAAATTTAAATAGAGAAGGATCAGTCATTTCATTATGTTGTACAGAGTCCTCGCCAGTAAGAATTTATAAGAACATGGCTACATATTTATAAATTCCGAGCTAGCTAGCTATTAGGTTGTTGTTGGTGTGGTTGGCTTTATGATGCTAGCTAACAAACATGTCTCGCATCAATAATATCATCAAAACTAAAAAAAACATAAACAAACCTTTGAAACCTTGCTATACTTCATTTACATACCATGCCCTTTTTCAAATGTTTTTGTAGATTTATTTTGAAGGCAAGAGAAGACAAATGCTTAAAAAAAACAGCCATCTTTTTTGCAAACACAATTTCCGTTACTTTGTGCTAGAACTTCATTTAACAAACCACAAAAAAATCGCAGCTTTTCACGACAAAGAAGACATATATTTTACGGCAACATCAAAGATTTTTTTGGGCGACATC
This sequence comes from Hydractinia echinata, assembly GCA_030067915.1. NCBI lineage: Eukaryota > Metazoa > Cnidaria > Hydrozoa > Anthoathecata > Hydractiniidae > Hydractinia > Hydractinia echinata. The sequence goes on along the minus strand of JASGCC010000286.1, from coordinate 260,268 downwards.
AAAGGAAAATAAACACATCCACTTTGCCTGTTACGGACACACAGACACACAGACACACTCTCCGTATTATTATAAGAGATTACAAAGATATTACACTAGGTATCAGTATGTATTAACAGCATTACGACGTTGATAAAATGCTTTCTGATGTTAATCGTCGTGTGTCGGATGCAGTTGAGCTGTCGTAGGGGCGAAGAATACGACAATGTCGGGTACAGTTGAGGTTCAAGTATACGTCATTGTCGGGTACAGTTGAGCTAGTGTTAAATGGAGTCGATGCCGCAAAATCCAGACGGTTAACAAGGGTCGGAACAATACCTTAAACCAAATACAGGTCCGTATTTTCCAGGGTAGCCATTTTGATTTGAGGGAAAACACGCCGTTCAAGCCCCTATTTCTTCATAAATAGGGGCTGATTTTTTCACGGAATCTTTGTGTTCTATCTGTAAACCTGATATATTGTGTAGTTTTGTGAGTTTTGCTAATTTAGCTTTTGTACGCTTTTGAAAAACATGATCAAGCTCAAAATATGCTTATTTAAAAAAAAAAAAATATTGCATTTGAATTTAAAACATCAGTAATTACAACTTAAGTCTAACTAGCTACATACTGGTTAATTCAGACATGAAGAATAAAAAGAAAAACACACACAAAAAAATCCTCTTAGTTTGCCACATCATGCACCTGCTCCATGCGCTAATTATAAATGAAAATGTGCTGAAGTAGGCAATCGTGCAGTGTTGTGGCAACACCTGGAAAGTACCAACTTCCACCAGTTCCTATTTGTGAATTCCCACTGTGTGTATCTACTCCCATGCATTAGCAACATGAAATTGTAATGATATTAATTTTTTATTTTAGTATTGGTACTAGATAACATCCTATATAACAGCCTTTTTCCATAGTATAAGTAATTACAGTATGAAGAAACATGATGTAATATTAAAATATGGGCCTTATTTATCAGGTGCAACTGTTCAACACCGTGAAGATCGCTTAAAAGGCATAGTGACATCATTAACAAAGGATGGACATTTAGTATTTTTAGAACGAATTCAAGATCACAATGTTGTTCAGTTAGTTGTTCACGGTGAAGTTGTGTATAAATGCAGAATTGATGACTTGGTATTTGGTGGAGATGGGAAATTAGATCCAAAATGTTCTCATGCAGTACAGGCTGTTCGCAAAGCATATTAAGTATATTAAGCTCGTCATATGTCATAACCATGCATATGTGTGTTATTTTGGGTTTGTTTTAAAATGTTTAAAAGTATATCATATTAAAAACTCCTTTTTAATAAAATTATGTAGCTGTATATACACATTTTATTTTGATTGAAACTATGTGTATATATTGTTTTCAATGTCATTAAATACTGTATATAATTCCTCTTGTTAGCCCCCTGTGCTTATATAAACATCTCCCTTTATATATATATATAGTCCCTATCTAAAAAACCAACAAAAAATGATAGTGAAATCATAATGTACATCAATTATGGTGCTTGTACTTGTTTACATGGATACAGAGTGCATCTGCAATGTAGATGGCAACGCAGATTTGTTTGAAATTGCAGAAAATGCAATTCATGCAAAAAATTTAGTCAGGGCTCCAGGGAAACATGAGTGTTTTGTGCTGACTCAGCAAAATTTTAGTTTTATTGCTATTTTTTAACATGAATATCTCCTTAACAGCAAATCGCAAAAATGAAAACCATACCATTTGTAAAAACAACTTTTTTTCCTCTTTTAAACTATAAATATATATATTGCATTGTCTTTTTATAAAATCCAATGCAGAAATGCTGACATTAACATGTCAATTTTAGGCTGTTTTTCAGCATTTAAAACTAATCTCAGTAGGGCAACAAGTAAATTTGACACATATAATACCATATTCTCTCTTTGAGCTCTATCCAGCCGTAGAAGTATTTTTTTGATGGAAAGACATTTAAAATTTCACATGTACAGGTGGAGTAAATGAAGTTTTAAATATTGTTACTTTTGAGATATATTAAAGTAAAAGTAGATATCCCAACAAATTATTTCATATTTTAGATGACCTAAGGTAACTTTTAGGCGTGGTTTCAAATCATCCCTACCAAAGTTGGTAATGTTGACCCCCATGGAGCCCTGAGTAGTTTAATTCTTTTAATGTTAGATGAGTAGATATATAATCAAAAAAATTTAATGTTGTGTATTTTTTTATTTACCGCCTTCACCCAGTTGCCCTTTCTATTAAGTCCCTATCTAAAACCAACAAAGTTTAAGCCTTCTGGGAGCAGAGGAGAGGAATTACAGTATATACTGTGTTTTACAAAGAAGAAATTACAAAGTAATTCATACATTCTTAATTTATTTGAAACCCATGCTTAATGATTTTTACCTACTGTTAATTTGATAAATTCACAAAGAAATATAGATAGATAGATGTGCATATTTTAAATGGCTAGCCTCACAAATATCGAGGGATATACCCTGTCTATTATTTCCAGGAGGGACCATGGCTTAGATGGGGGAGTCCTAGAGTATTTAATGCTCATTTTGAGCTACGCAGACCCAATTAGGGTCTGCGCTCTACCAGACAACTTTCGGCAACATCCAACGGCCCACACAGTGTACCATCTCCCCAATTTCCCTCACATGGCTTGGGTTAACCCGGGGCTATGGTAACATTCACTCGCATCTCTGGAGCTCAATGTACATGTCTGATTGGCTTTGTTACTCAATATTTAAAATTAAAAAACCTTTGTGTACAAAGTTGTGAAAGGAATTAGAAAAAAAGTTAAGGAAATTGCCAATCGACATAATGCTGCACTGAGTTGTTCTTGCATAAATTATGCTCACACTGTACCTTACTATTTCAGCATTCTTAAACACAAGGGAAAAAAACAAGGTAAAACCCAACGAACTGTGCATAATTAGAGATAGGAACAAATAATTAATATTTAAATGTATAATATTTAATATATATATGTTTTAATTAGCATCATGTTATAAGGGAACATATACACGTTATAATGTTATTTAGTACCTGGCAGTGTGATGTCTTCTTTAAGTCTGACATTTTTATTGACTTATATCGATCACGTGAGCTGGCGCTATTTTTTCTGTAGTGACCGGCTAAAATGTACACAAAAAAGTAAAACTTTCGTAAAATTTGAACTCTGTAAAACGTTCAAAGAAAATCCAAGTTTTGAACTAATTGATTTAAAGGAGAAATAACAAAAAAACCTACATAAATGTTTTATTAAAACATTCTTACATTTCATGAAAACATGGCATAAAAAAATTTAAATTTTAAATTTTTTTGTGTCTAAATTTTGTGCCCCAAAATGGATAATTACATTAACGGTTGCCGCCATTATCAAACAGCCCTCAAATAATTTTTGGAGACTCGTCAGAGAAAATGTCCGCCACATCTCCAGCTTGGCCGGACATGTCTGTAGCTCGTTTCGAACTTTCGTTGGACAAAACGTCCAATAGATTTCCGTGTTGGTCGGACACTTTTAGGTCTCAGAATTATTGAATAGTCCTTTTAATCCATAAGCAAGCCTATTCATAGCCAACCGGACCATCCTAGCTAATTCGCCGACTCCTGACTTAGTTAAAAGAACTACATAGACATGAATCTCTATTGCCTGACCCCTTCGTTGTTGGTAACCAGGTCTTACACAAGAAATCCAGTCATGCGGTTCTTAACTAATGCGGAGGTAAACGCCAACGAAGCACGGATGAAGCAAGTCTGCAAAACTGCACTTACAGGCGGAACAGACATTATTATATCATTGATTTAATTGTAGATAATTTCTTCATTTGACAAAACAATTGGAAACCATAGCAGGTCCCATGTAATTGATTTTTTCTTTATGCTGCACGTGGTATTTTTATTCAAACAATTTTTAAAACGAAACCCACGTGCGGTATAATTTTTTTTCTGTAGAAGTTTTATTTGAGCCACGTGGATAAAGATTTTTTTTAATTTGAAAATGAAGCATATTTTTTCCCATTTGCTTGTGATGAGTTTACAAATAATAATGTTTTAAGTTTTCTTTTGGCTTATTAAAATGCGCAGCCTTACTTTGTTTTTTAACGGCGCCTAACACATTTATTATTTGTGGTATGTGTGACCATGATTAAGAAACTTCCATGATGGCACATGGCAGATGATGAAAACAAAACGAAAAAGATGTGGACGAAGATTGATTAAAAAATACAAGATTATATTTGAATTATCTCGTTATTTCTGTATGTTTTAATTTTTAATTTTTAAGTTATAATAGGGGATATGTAGCTACAGAAACGTGCCGGACAAAATGACAGGCCAGAACTGATTTTCGTCGGACATATTTTGCGTCTGGGTCGGACACAATGGCTGATGTCCGACCGCTATTTCGAGGGCTGCAAACTAAAGCCAATTTAGTTTGTACATATTTTGTTGATTTGTGACGTCACACAGCGTTTCATAGCTCAACAGGATTTGTAAGACGATGGATAAAGATTCAGTCACTTCTTTGTCTTCTCAGAGTGATTTTAATTTATGGTGAGGTTCGAGCAATGAAAAAGACAAGCTAAATTCTAGTAGAAAAACATTCTCATAGAAAATAATTTTCAAGAATTTGACATACGAATACAGGTTAAGAAATAAAACTTTGAGACTGTTTTTGTTTTGCTTTGCTGTCACAAAATCACTTCCAGTACAGGCCTGGAAATTTGTGGAGTCTAGGGAAACGATCCATCGTTACCGTGATTTGAAGCTGACGGAAACAATCAAAACGTTTTTTCGTTTCAGCAAAGTAGACTTTGCGGAAACGATACGTTAACGACTGTATGGATTAGCTTTAAACCGATAAATTAGTCGAGAAACCATTTCATAATCACCCTAAGTTAGTATAGTAGTAAATAGTAGTAAAATATTATAATATAAATATATATATATTATCTATATTATAATACCCGTATACGTCTGTCACGCAAAATGGTACCACAAGTAGCGAGACGCACACAATTCGGTATAAAAAGAACGGGCGATTCCGTGGATTTTTCCACGGGCCACCGACTAGTAATATAAAGTTATTATAATTTGAAATATTGTCCAAGGGAAACGATTTATCGTCACCGTCTTTGTTGATTCGCGGAAACGTTGCAGAAATGTCGCGGAAACGAAACGATCGTTTCCGCCAAATTTCCAGGCCTGCAGTACATATTGTGCATAATCATTTGAACTGTTTTTTTTTCTTCGGAACTAGCAAATTAAAGCACCTGTCGTCTTTCAAGATATGGAGCTAAACTGCAAGTTTTGCTCATGTTAATTGTGGTGACAGAAGCACAGTTCTTTAGCACTTGTGATTAGTATATATACATTAGGTTTACCTTGGTCATTGAGGATGTCTGGTGGAGCTATGCACTGTGGGGGTGGTTTCTACCTATAGATCTGATCCTAAAGGTTGCCAGGGGAATTTAGTCTCACTTGCCTGCAAAGGAACTGGACCCTACTCAGGTCTTGATTATTAATGGCTGCATATAACACCAAACACCTCACGCTACACAAGTTCCTCAGATGTACCTTAAAGGTTACCCTCCCACGAAAATAAAGTTAATTGCATATGAAAGAGCTTGAAAGGTTGTCTAAGAATTTGAATATTTTTTTTAAAATTCTTGATTGGTTCTTTAGAATTTGGACTAAGAAGATTCACTAATTATGTCATGAGTATGCTCTGCAAGGGGGTTAATTTAACATTTTGACAAGCCATATAGAGTTAAAAATGTTTTCTGGCCGTTCACTTTGACGCGTTTTGAACATTTTACATAAATTTTAATATTAAATTACCATAATTATGCTCAATGCATACTCCTGACGTCATAATTTCGCATAATTAGGGCAACTTTTAAGACAAATATCTCGAGAACGGATAAAGATTTTTCAAAAAAATAAAAAGATTTCTAGAAAACTTTCAAAGATCTTTCATATGAGCTTAACTTAATTTTTCGCGGGAGGTAACCTTTAAGCTTACAGGACTCTTCAGATTTAAGACATTCTTAGATACCTACAAGTATCTACCTATACTTAAAGCAACAATCTCCAGCAGCAGTTGGGAAGCCAAATCTATCTATCTAGTCATCATCCTTCTATCTATATTGGATTATATGGCACAAGGAGGCATCAGGTGAAAAGCTTTTGATATTTCATCAGAAGAGACATTGCATGTAGCCAGGTCAGTTCTTTTCATACTATTAATATCTATTTATGTTAGGAGAGTTAAGGCAATGTCACTTTTGAACTATACAAGGCAAAAGGGCATGTCTCTAGCAACTGTGGTCCCTAGCGCAGCATTAATAGCACAGAGACACTTCTTTCTGAACAATCTGGTTAGCAGAGTAAGGCATTTTGGAATAGGAAGCTTAGTAATCCAAATTAGTTATGCAATTCTAGTAGCCATTATGGATTTTATGCAAGTAGGGTAAGTTCAACTTTGGACCCTGTGGTTATTTCATCATCTTTTTACATTTGTAATACTGAGTAATATAGTAGTAAGGGCTACAAAGGCTAACATTGCGAGTTGTTGATAGGTAGGATTACCTATCAAACATATACGTTGTTGTTGCTCATCTTGCTTTATTTCTAGGTCAACATGTAATACATTCCCCCCCTTTGTGTTGCCTTAGCTTCCCTGTTCACAGACTGTTGTTATCATCCTTTACTTAACTCAAAAATGGAATTCTACTTTTCTTTACAACCTGGGCGCAATTCCTAGAATCAAGGTTAGAACGACTACACATAAGCTGCTTTATTATAAATTCATTTAGCGGTTGTACTGCAAATAAAAATTTCTATATGCAAAGCTCCAATTCTTATGCATGTTTTTTTATAAGCATGACATTTATAAGCATCCCTAGTCATTTTAAGCATATATACTAAGCATTATGTGAAGCCTAAGAAAACATTTGTTAAAGTTTTATGTTTTGTTATCATTATTGGCAGGGCCCTAGAATGGAGAGTGATTGGTGGTATAAAAATAGGCAGGCTTTCCTTGTAATTATATTTGTAGTAGCAAACATCCATGGTAGCAAGAGGGTTTCTTCAAAGGTAAGAAAATGCATATTAACTAACATTATCATGCTTTTACCAAAATTTGTGTGATCAGGCCTTTCTTTTGCTATGACTTTATAAGTTCACTCGATGGTGAGAATAACAAATCCAAATTTTGTTTTTGCAATCCATCACACATTTTTGTTATAATTATAAAAATTAGATCAACTGAGTGTTTGGAAATCAGGAAATAATTTTTTTTTAGATACACACTTTTTTTTTATAAGAATAACTTCTATAAGAATATCAGGGTGAAAATTGCCTAAATTGTAAGAATATCTTAAGAATATTTCCAGGGTGAGTTTGCTTAGAATAAAATTGTTAGTTAACCCAAAAAATTAGGGAAATCAAAATGAGACAAATTCTTTAACCTGTTATATTTGGTTTGATTAATATCTCTGGGGAGAAAAACATAAACATGCTGTAAATGCGTAACAGTATACTAAAAATATGTGTGAACATCTCATTCAAAAGAAACATATTCAGCTGTCGCGAAATAGTTGTTCTTGTGCATACATGTGACAGAAACTTTACTCTGAAAAATAAGAATACACTAAGAATACTTCACCCTCATATTTTGCCAAATCATAAGAATACTTCACCCTCAACGAAAAAACACTATTCTTATAAAAAAAAAAAGCGTGTACAGTACAGTCCGAATGTAACCTTCCGCGTACGCGCACCTCGCATAAATAATTACTTTTATAATAGACTATTGTTTTTTAGAGAAAATAATTACACCGCGAAAAATTGAAAAGATCAGGGAAACTTATTGTATAAATAACAATAACCTGCGTTTGACGATGTTGAGAATACTTTCGGCGCGAAGTCTATAGAATTTGTAAACAAAAGCAATTAAAAATATAAAATAAACTTTACTGTACTATCTTAATTTTTATCTTGGGGGAAGATTTAAAATATCTTATATTTTCAGAAACACGATTTCAATACATCGTTCATTACATACATTGCTTTAAATTTTTTGTAAATCTTAACTTGCGTCAGTAATCGTGACGCTGATCTGAAAAGACTTGAGAAAAAAACAAGATACGCGTTATTGTCGTAACTCCCTCCTTCGTTATGATTATTATAATAAATCATATATTATATAATGCTGAAATACGTTTGCTAGCTAAAATGTAATACTGCTGACTATCGCTTAAATAGTCCGCTTTATAGGAAAAATAATAGAAAAAAAACATCGCAGAATAGGTTTGTCGTAAGACCCTCCTCCGTTCCGTTATGATAAACATAATTTTTGCCTATACTATCTTCCTTAAAAAAATCGCACGTGTGGGACATAGATTTTTATATGACTGCACGAAAAAACATAAAAACAATAAAAATTTTTATTAAAATAATTTTTCAGTTTTTTTTATAAGGTGACTCCAAGTTGTTCTACGGGCGAAGTTGATAGTAGCTTACGGTCGGTCGGCGAAATAAAAATAATTTTATCGAGAATGTATGGTCGGAACAACAACAAAAAAATAATAAAAAATAACAACGGAGGAGGGTGTTACGACAACCTTTTTTTTCTTTGTATTTTCGCATGACGCACACAGTTTATATTTTTTAGTTGCGAAGGAAAAGTAATAATAATTTGTCTCACTAAAAAAATGTAACTAATTCTCAAGGTGAAAAGATAAAATACTTGGATGCTCAAAAACTTGTTTTTAAAAGTTACGCAGCAAGAATTTTTCTTGCGTTGTTTTGAAAGTTATACAGCAAGAATTATTTTTGTGCTGTTTTGAAAGTTGTACAGAATATACTTGTATTGTTTTAAAAGTTATACAGCAAGTTATACCTGCGCTGTTTCAAAATTAATACAGCAAGTTATTCTTCTCCTACTTAAAATAATAAAACAACAATTTTAATGTTTTTTTAATGTTTTTTGCGCATTTTTATAGGGAAATCTAAATTTAAGTGCAAATTCTTTTACGGACTATGGTTTAGTTGACAATATTTAAAGTCTTTAGCAGTGTTAAAATCATGTTATTTAAAATTCATAACGGAGGAGGGTGTTACGACAAGCCGTATTCTACCTTGTTTTTATATTGATCCTAAATGGTATTGCTGTATTACAGCAATACCATTTAGGATCAATAATAAAAGTCTTGCTGCATTACAGTTTAGCTAGCGTAATTTTAAACATTATAAGTTAAAAATAGCATAGAATAAAATGTTAATGAAATATATTTTTTAAAACGGACCAAGTTTAAAAGATATAAAAAAAAACATGCACAAAAACATTTTAAAAACAATATTTTTTGCGCGATTTATTTTAATCTTTCGTAGTTAACAAATCATTAAATTTCATTACTTGCGCTAATACCTAAGGGGATTTTATTTTCAATAATAGCTCTCGCTAAGATCATTAAAGTAATTACGATAAACAAAAGATTAAAGGGCTTCCGACTTGCAGGAAAAGGTGTTGTATAGCGCGTACGCGGAAGCTTACATTCGGACTGTACTGTATGGTCCTAGATGCAGAGTAAGTGGGGGTATAAATATGGTCAGGCTTTCCATATCGGGAATTCTATATTGGGAAACATCCATAGTGACAAGGGGGGTCTGTAAGAAAGGAAATGTATATTAAACATTTTATCATGTTGCCATTCCACCTTTGATGCTTCTTTTACCAAAATTGTTAGATTAGGCCATTCTTGTGTTATGGCTTGTGACGTTCATTGCATTATAAAAATATTAACTACAAATGTAATAAAATCTCACATTTTTTTAATTAATACATGCTTTGACCTAAATGTCATCTTCAGTCTAAATATTCTATATAAAGCTTGTAGTATAAGTAAAAGGAATACAATAAACAGAAGCTAAATTTACAAACAATTTATATCACTATTAATAATTAGTCATGTGACAAACAGATGAAATGATATTGTTCGGCAATAGTCAAATTCCTGTTTATAATTATGTAAAATTAGACTTAATTGAGAAGAGTTGTGTCCAGAAGCAGACAAGCTACCCACACCACTTCCTCTAGCAATGTCAGAACTCTTACTGTCCGATTGAAATTTAAATTAAATTCAGCGCTTTTAGCAAAACCAGGTTAACTTATAGCTCTGATTCCAGTGCATACAAAAGATTCTGCTATAAATTGTCAACACCTTTATTTCCACTTCAGGAATTAACTTTCAACTCTTTGCTACCCACCTTGTGTCAAATACAAAACCATTAAAGTTTCTCTTGCTGGAGTCCAATATGAGAGCGTTATTAATGGTCATAACTCAATGCGAAATATGAATAGACTAAGATACACTATGCGTGGTATACAAAGAAATTTGACTAACATACCTATACTTCGCCTACCAATTACCCCAACTCATCTATCAGAGATTTACATCTCTCCTACCAAACACAAATGGAACCTCTCACACACTTATCACCGCATGATTTTAGTTTTTCAAAGGACAATAACATTCTTTACATTAACATCAAAAGTTCAAAAACTGATCCATTTAGAGCCGGCTTTAAGATCCGTTTAGCCAGGATTTGTGGACGCCTTTGTCCCATAAATGCATTTGCTCATTACTTGTCATTTCGTGGTTTGGTCCCCAGTCCCTGGTTTATTCTACAAAGCGGTGAATTTGTGACTCGGAAATATATCAGTGCCATGCTTAATGTATCCCTAAAATGCAGTGCTAACTTGAACACACAAAGTTTTAGAATTGGAAGGGCATCAGTGGCATCATCCTGCGGCATACCTGATTTAAGGTTGGTCTAGCTACTGTTATCACAGATATATTCACTTAAGTCACAATGTTTTAGAAATTGGTGTACTAACATTGCCAATGTTAATAAGATCACTAGGCTATGGGATGCGAGGGCTCTGTAGTGTGTTCGGTGTAATTTGTTGACAGAATTAATTTGTCTTGATATTATTTAACGTTAACAGTTTCTTTATTCAAATTAATCCACAAAGTGTTTATCGCATAATGACTATTATATGTAATATCAGCTGTTAGTGTTGGTGCAATAAAGTATATGTATGCCATGCCAGTCAATTACATATATGTCGATTACATATGATTATGTGAATTTATTATTGTGTTATTACATTGTATCACGTCAAATTGGAAAATTATAGCGTATTTCTTTTTCTTGTTCCTTTTCACAATATAGTGAAATTTGGGTATGTTGGTCCTCCTTTGTCAGCCGTTTAGGCAAGTAATATGTTAATACAAGTCATTGTACCTGACGCTCAGGGCATGTATACATGTGTTCACCATATTTGCCGTTCTAGTTGTGCACTTGGAAACAAACTTGACGCTCATTGAGGTGCGCCTGACGCTCAGGGCATCTCAATCAGCAGCACTTGAATAGGAAACATGCGCCTGACGCTCAGAGCATCTCTCATACACCTGACGCTCAGGGTATGAATGAAAACACCAGTAATTAGCATGGTCCTGACGCTCAGGACATGCCAATACGCCTGACGCTCAGGGCATCTGTACTGTAATCATCACTTGAATAGGAAACATGCACCTGACGCTCAGGGCATGTCGATGCGCCTGACGTTCAGGGCATCTCTCATACACCTGACGCTCAGGGTATGAATAAAAACACCAGTAATTAGCATGGTCCTGACGCTCAGGACATGTAAATGCGCCTGACGCTGTATCAGCAACACAGCTGGTTTGATAAGACAAATCAAAAGGCTTGTTTGTAACGCAGTTATTGTGAATGTAAATAATGTTCGAACTAAATGGTATTGATACGTTTTAAAATACATAATTCTGAAATATTACCGAAAGCTAACAGAAAAAAAACTCACCAGTTGCCTCAGTTTACATATTAAATATAAGTATTAATTTGAATGAATAAATGAATTGCACTAGCATATGAATATGTTAACCTTTTTGCAAACTTTTTCTACGGACGCATTCGTGTTACACAGTGATTAGAAATCTTGAAAATCTCACTATTTCGAACATAAAACAGATACATTTAGAAACATTAAATCCCTAATGACACAAATATATATAACGAGCATTTGATAATAATAAATGAACCATACAATAACCATGACAACACAAGACATTACGCAACAGGTCAAGACATAAAATTAACAACTTAGATTTCAGGCGATCAAATTTTGATAACGGGCGGTAAATTTAACACTCCCCCAAAACAAGTTTCCAAATTTGTTAGAAAAATGTCACATTTGATTGAGTTTCTTTAAAACGTCAGCATGGTTCGCAATTTTGAGTCCCCACTCCGGCACACTTTAAATGTAGTGTTGTCAGCCCATTTGGTGCCATCTACTGGCCGCTAACCGGCTTATGTGGCAGAAAGCAAGTTAGAGCAATGCCATACGTATCTCTGGCGGTAATGTAACATAGTTACAGTCGGAGGGGAGAAAGAGCCAACCGTTAGGATGGAATCCCCAAGGACGTTAAAACTTCCCGTTACTTACTACTTACTTACTTTCACCCAATTCTTGTATTATATTTAATTCATCAACTGGATGAATTAACACAAGTTCTCGTACTGCACGATTCGTTACTCGATCAAATTTCTCGTGATGATTTCGATAAGTAACCACAACTTTTCGAATCCGACCATCTGAACTCGTATGTACATCCTTCACCATTCCGTATTGATATGTGCTCGCCACACACCGTCACGTTTTAAAAACAACACAACGTCGCCAGGTTTGGTATTTCGACTACTTGAAAACCATTTCGGATGTTTCATCAAATTTGGAACGTACGAAATTAGCCAAACTTTCAAACCATGATTGAAATATGCGTTGGTTGTCTTTGAAAAATTTTGCTGGACTGCTTGTAACATTCAAGGGATCGACATGACTTTGGTTGTTATTTCTTCCCAGACGAAGTCTGTTCGGCGTGATTAAATCCTATTTTCAATTCTCCGCATACGTTGCCCAAGGCTAATGGCAGATCGTTGATCGTATTAGCAACTTCTGCAGCTAACGTCTCCATTGCAGAATTGATAGTCGTTCGTATGCATGTTCTTTCCATAGATGACCGAATTTCACAAATTTTCGTTCCACCTTCCCATGAAATTGTGTCCTCCAACAGGGCACATCTCAAAATCAACATCATGGTTTCTATGAAGCACATTCTTTAAATCTAAAAAACTTAATTGAATATCTTGTAACCTTTGACTACCTTCATCACACAGAATCATTTTCGGATAGCCAACATCGCACGAGAATCTTATAAAGCATTGGATAAATGCGGAGCTGCTGTAATCATCCATGACTTTAATACATACAGAGGAGGTCGTTGCCCAGCATTACGACGTTGATAAATGCTTTCTGATGTTAATCCGTCGTGTGTCGGATGCAGTTGAGCTGTCGTAGGGGGCGAAGAATACGACAAATGTCGGGTACAGTTGAGGTTACAAGTATACGTCATTGTCGGTACAGTTGAGCTAGTGTTAAATGGAGTCGATGCCCGTTGCGCGCAAAATCCAGACGGTTTTAAGAGGGTCGGAACAATACTTAAACCAAATAGCAGGTCCGTATTTTCCAGGGTAGCCAATTTTGATTTGAGGGAAAACACGCCGTTCAAGCCCTTATTTCTTCATAAATAGGGGCCTGATTTTTTCAGCGGAATCTTTGTGTTCTATCTGTAAAAACCTGATATATTGTGTAGTTTTGTGAGTTTTGCTAATTTAGCTTTTGTACGCTTTTGAAAACATGCATCAAGCTCAAAATATGCTTATTTAAAAAAAAAAAAAAAATATTGCATTTGAATATTAAAACATAGTAATTAAAACTTAAGTCTAAAACTAGCTACATAACTGGTAATTCAGACCATGAATGAATAAAAAGAAAAACACACACAAAAAAATCCTCTTAGTTTGCCACATCATGCCTGCTCCATGGGGCGCTAATTATAAAATGAAAATGTGCTGAAGTAAAAGGCCATTCGTTTGGCAGTGTTGTGGCAACACCATGGAAAAGTACAACTTCCACCAGTTTTCTATTTGTGAATTCCACTGTGTGTAATGCTACTGCCCATGCATTAGCAACATGAAATTTGTAATGAATATTAAATTTTTTATTTTAGTATTGGTACTAGATAACATCCTATATAACAGCCTATTTTCCCATTTATATAAGTAATTACCAGTATGAAGAAACATGATGTAATATTAAAATATGGGCCCTTATTTATCAGGTTGCAACTGTTCAACACCGTGAAGATCGCTAAAAGGCATAGTGACATCATTAAACAAAGGATGGACATTTAGTATTTTTAGAACGAATTCAGATCACAATGTTGTTCAGGTTAGTTGTTCACGGTGAGTTGTGTATAAATGCAGAAATTGATGACTTGGGTAATTTGGTGGAGATGGAAATTAGATCCAAAATGTTCTCATGCAGTTACAGGCCTGTTCGCAAAGCATATTAAGTATATTAAGCTCGTCATATGTCATAACCAATGCATATGTGTTGTTATTTTGGGTTTGTTTTTAAAATGTTTAAAAGTATATCTTTAAAAACCTCCTTTTTAATAAATTATGTAGCTGTATATACACATTTTTTATTTTGATTGAACTATGTGTTATAATTGTTTTCATGTCATTAAATACTGTATATAATTCGCTCTTGTTAGCCACCCTGTGCTTATATAAACATCTGCCCTTTATTATATATATTAGTCCCGCCTATCTAAAAAAACCAAGCAAAAAATGATAAGTGAAATCATAATGTACATCAATTATGGTGCCTTGTACTTGTTTAGCAATGGATACAGAGTGCATCTGCAATGTAGATGGCAACGCCAGATTTGTTTGAAGAATTGCAGAAAAATGCAATTCATGCAAAAAAATTTAGTGCAGTGGCATCCAGGGAAACATGAGTGTTTTGTGCTGACTCAGCAAAAATTTTAGTTTTATTGCTATTTTTTTTAACAATGAATACTCCTTAACAGCAATCGCAAAAATGAAAACCAATACCATTTGTAAAAACAACTTTTTTTCCTCCTTTTAAACTATAAATAATATATAAATTGGCATTGGTCCCTTTTTATAAAAATCCAATGCATGAAATGCTGAACATTAAATGTCAATTTTAGGCTGTTTCTTCAGCATTTAAAACTAATCTCCAAGTAAGGGCAACAAGTAAAATTTGACACATATAATACCAATATTCTCATCTTTGAGCTCTATCCAGCCCGTAGAAGTATTTTTTTTTTGTGGTAAAGACATTTAAAAATTTCACTGTACACGGTGGAGTAAATGAAGTTTTAATATTGTTAACTTTTTGAGATATATTAAAGTAAAAGTAGATATCCGCAACAAATTATTTCATATTTTAGATGACCTAAAAGGGTAAGCTTTAGGCGTGGTTTCAAAATCATGCATCCCTACGCAAAAAGTTGGGTATGTTGACCCCCATGGAGCCCTGAGTAGTTTAATTCTTTATTAATGTTAGATGAGTAGATATTTATAATCAAAAAATTTTTAATGTTGTGTATTTTTTTTATTTTACCAGCCTTCACCCAGTTGCCCTTTCTAATTAAGTCCTTCTATAAACCAACAAAGTTTTAAGCTTCTGGGAGCAGAGGAGAGGGAATTACAGTCATATACTGTGTTTTAACAAAGAAGAAATTAACAAAGGTAATTCAATAACATTCTTAATTTATTTGAAACCCATGGCTTAATGTGCATTTTACCTACTGTTAATTTGGATATTCACAAAGAAATATAGATAGATAGATGTGCCAATATTTTTAAATGGCTAGCCTGCCACAAATATCGAGGATATCCCTGTCTATTAATTTCCAGGAAGGGACCCATGGCTTAGATGGGGGAGTCCTAGAAGTATTTATATGCTCATTTTGAGCTAACGCAGACCCAATTAGGGTCTGCGCTCTAACCAGAGCAACTTTCGGCAACATCCAACGGCCCACACAGTGTACCATATGCCCTCCCAATTTTCCCTACATGCTTGGGTTTAAACCCGGGGCTATGGTAACATTCACGTCGCATCTTGGAGCTCATATGTACATGTCTGATTGGCTTTGTTACTCAATATTTTAAAATTAAACACCTTTGTGTACCAAAGTTGTGAAAGGAATTAGAAAAAAAGTTAAGGAAATTGCCAATCGGACATAATGCTTGCACTGAGTTTGTTCTTGCATAAATTATGCTCAAAGTACACTGGTACCTTACTATTTGCAGCATTCTTAAACACAAGGGAAAAAAACAAGGTAAAACCAACGAAACTGTGGCATAATTTAGAGATAGGAACAAAATAATTAATATTTTAAATGTATAATATTTAATATATCTAATGTTTAATTAGCATCATGTTATAAGGGAACATATACACGTTATAATGTCACCTTTAGTACCTGGCAGTGTGATGTCTTCTTTAAGTCTGACATTTTTATTGACTTATTATCATCACGTGAGCTGGCGCTATTTTCTGTAGTGACCGGCTAGAAATGTCACAAAAGAAGTAAAACTTTGCGTAATTTGAACTCTGTAAAACGTTCAAGAAATCCAAGTTTTGAACTAATTGATTTAAGGATGAAATAACAAAAAAAGCCTACATAATGTTTTATTAAAACATTCTTACATTTCATGAAAAACAGGGCATTAAAAAAATTTTTTTTTTTTTTTTTTTAAATTTAAATTTTTTTGTGTCTAAATTTTTTGTGCCCAAAAAATGGATATAATTACATTTAACGGGTTGCCGCCATTATCAAACAGCCCTCAATAAATTTTTGGAGACTCGTCAGTAGAAAATGCTCCGCCACATCCTCCAGCTTGGCCGGAATGTCTGTAGTCGTTTCGAACTTTCGTTGACAATAACGTCAATAGATTTCCGTGTTTGGTCGGAACTTTTAGGTCTCACGAATGTTAATTGAATGAGTCCTTTTAATCCATAAGAAGCCTATTCATAGGCCAACGGCGGACCATCTAGCTTAATTCGCCGACTCCTGACTTAGTTAAAAGAACTACATAGACATGAATCTCTATTGCCATGACCCCTATCGTTGTTTGGTAACCAGGTGCTTACACAAGAAATCCAGTCCATGCGGTTTCTTAACTATGCGGAGGTAAACCGCCAACGAAGCACGAATGAAGAAGTCTGCAAAACTGCACTTTACAGGCGGAAACAGACATTATTAATATCATTGATTTATTGTAGATAATTTCTTCATTTGACAAAACAATTGGAACGCATAGCAGGTCGCATGTAAATTGATTTTTTCGCTTATGGCTGCACGTGGTATTTTTATTCAACAAATTTTTTAAAAACGAACCCACGTGCGGTTAATTTTTTTTTTCTGTAGAAGTTTAATTTGAGCCACGTGGATAAAGATTTTTTTTAATTTGAAAATGAAGCATATTTTTTTCCCATTTGCTTGTGATGAAGTTTAACAAATAATAAATGTTTTTAAAGTTTTCTTTTGGCCTTATTAAAAAAATGCGCAGCCTTAACTTTGTTTTTAACAGGCGCTAAACACATTTAATTATTTGTGGGTATGTGTGACCAATGATTAAGAAAACTTCCCATGATGGCACATGGCAGGATGAATTGAACAAACGAAAAGATGTGGACCGAAGATTGATTAAAAAATACAAGAATTATATTTGAATTATCTTGCGTTATTTCTGTATGTTTTAATTTTTAAATTTTTAAGTTATAATAGGGGATATGTAGCTACAGAAACGTGCCCGGACAAAAGACAGGCCAGAACTGATTTTCCGTCGGACAATATTTGCGTCTGGGTCGGAACACAATGGCTGATGTCGCGACCGGCTATTTCGAGGGCCTGCAAAACTAAAAGCCCAATTTAGTTTGTACATATTTTGTTGATTTGTGACGTCACACAGCGTTTCATAGCTCAAACCAAGTGATTTGTTAAGACGAATGGATAGAAGATTCAGTCACTTCTTTGTCTTTCTCAGAGTGATTTTAATTTATGGTGAAGGTTCGAGCAATGAAAAAGACAAGCAAATTCTAGTAGAAAAACATTCTGCATAGAAATAATTTTCAAGAAAATTTGACATACGAATACAGGTTTAACGAAAATAAAACTTTGAGACTGTTTTTTTGGTTTTGTTTGCTGTCACAAAAATCACTTCCAGTACAGGCCTGGAAATTTTGTGGAGTCTAAGGGAAACGATCCATCGTTAACCACGTGATTTTGAAGCTGACGGAAACATATGCAAACGTTTTTTCGTTTCAGCAAAGTAGACTTTGCGGAAACGATACGTTATACGAGCTGTATGGATTAGCTTTAAACGATAAATAAGTCGAGAACCATTTCATAATCACCCTAAGTTAGTATAGTAGTAAATAGTAGTAAAATATTATAATATAAATAAGTATATATATTATCTATAGCTTATAATACCACGTATACGTCTGTCCACGCAAAAAATGGTACCGACAAGTAGCGAACGCACACCAATTCGGTATAAAAAGAGACGGGTTCGTGGATTTTTCCACGGGCCACGACTGTATTAGTTATTATAATTTTGAAATTTGTCCAAGGGAAACGATTTATCGTGCACGTCTTTGTTGATTCGCGGACGTTGGCAGAAATGTCGCGGAACGAAACGATCGTTCCGCCAATTTCCAGGCCTGCGTCATTTGGTGCATAATCATTTGACTGGTTTTTTTCTTCGAATCTAGCAAATTGCACCTGTCCGTCTTTCAAGATATGGAGCTAACTGCAAGTTTTGCCATGTTAATTGTGGTGACAGAAAGCAACAAGTTCTTTAGCACTTTGTGAATTAGTATAATATACATTAGGTTTACTCTGGTCATTGAGGATGTCTTGGTGGAGCTATGCACTGTGGGGGTGTTTCTAACCTATAGAATCTGATCCTAAAGGTTGCCAGGGGAATTTAGTCTCACTTGTCCTGCAAAGGAACTGGAACCTAACTCAGGTCTTGATTATTAATGGCTGCATATAACACAAAAAACACCTCACGCTACACAAGTTCCTCAGGATGTACCTAAAGGTTACCGTCCACGAAAAATAAAGTTAATTGCATATGAAGAGCTTGAAAGGTTTGTCTAAAGAATTTGATATTTTTTTTAAAATTCTTGATTGGTTCTTTAGAATTTGGACTAAGAAGATTCACTAATTATTGTCATGAGTAAATGCTGCTGCAAGGGGGTTAATTTAACATTTTTGACAAGCCATATAGAGTTAAAAATGTTTTCTGGCCGTTCACTTTGACGCGTTTTGAAAATCATTTTACATAAATTTTAATATTAAATTACCATAATTATGCTCATGCAATAGCTCCTGACGTCATAATTTCGCATTAATTAGGGTTCAAACTTTTATAGAGCAAAATATCTCGAGAACGGATAAAGATTTTTCAAAAAAATAAAAAGATTTCTAGAAAAACTTTCAAAGAATCTTTCATATGAGCTTAACTTAAATTTTTCGCGGGAAGGTTTAACCTTTAAGCTTACAGGACTCTTCAGATTAAGAACATTCTTAGATCCTACAAGTATCTACGCTATACTTAAAGCAACAATATCCAGCAGCAGTTGGGAGGCCAAATCTATCTATCTAGTCATCATCCTTCTATCTATATTGGATTTATATGCAGCAAGGAGGCATCAGGTGGAAAGCTTTTTGATATTCATCAAGAAAGAGACATTGCATGTAGCCAGGTCAGTTCTTTTCATACTATTAATATCTATTTAATGTTAGGAGAGTTAAGGCCAATGTCACTTTTGAACTATACAGGCCAAAAAGGGCATGTTCGTAGCAATGTGGTCCTAGCGCAGCATTAATAGGCAACAGAGACACTTCTACTTTCTGAACAATCTGGTTACGAGTAGGCATTTTTGGAATAGGAAGCTTAGTAATCCGCAAATTAGTTATGCAATTCTAGTAGCCATTATGGATTTTATGCAAGTAGGCGTAAGTTCAACTTTGGACCCTGTGGTTATTTCATCCATTCTTTTTACATTTGGTTAATACATGAGTTAAATATAGTAGGTAAGGGCTACAAAGGCTAACATTGCGAGTTGTGATAGGTAGGATTACCTATCAAAACATAGATACGTTGTTTGTTGCTCATCTTGCTTTAAATTTCTAGTCAAGCATGTAAATACATTGCCCCCCCTTTGTGTTGCCTTAGCTTCGCTGTTCACAGAACTGTTGTTATCAAAATCCTTTACTTTAACGTCAAAAAATGGAATTCTACTTTTCTTTAGCAACCTGGGCGCAATTCCTAAATCAAGGTTGTATACGACTACACATAAGGCTGCTTTATTATAAATTCATTTAGCGGTTGTACTGCAAATAAAATTTCTAATATTGCAAAGCTACCCATTCTTATGCATTGTTTTTGTTATAAAGCATGACAATTTATAAGCATGTCCCTAGTCATTTTAAGCATATAACTATAAGCATTAATGTGAAAGCCTAAGAAAACATTGTTAAGTTTTTAATGTTTCTGTTATCATTATTGGCAGGGCCCTAGATGGAGAGTGATTGGTGGTATAAAATAGGCAGGCTTTCCTTGTAATTATATTTGTAGTAGCAAACATCCCATGGGTAGCAAGAGGTTTCTTCAAAGTAAGAAAATGCATATTAACTAACATTATCATGCTTTTACCAAAATCTTGTGTGATCAGGCCTTTCTTTTGCTATGACTTTATAACGTTCACGTTCGGATGGTGAGAATATAACAAAATAATTTGTGTTTTGCAACATCATAACACATTTTTGGTTATAATTATAAAAATTAGATCAACTGGAAGTGTTTGGAAATCAGGAAATAAATTTTTTTTTTTAGATACACAACTTTTTTTTTATAAGAATAACTTCTATAAGAATATCGGGTGAAATTGCCTTAAATTGTAAGAATATCTTAAGATATTTCCAGGGTGAGTTTGCTTAGAAATAAAATTGTTAGTTAAATGCCAAAATTAGGGAAATCAAAATGAGACAATCTTACCTCTGTTATATTTGGTTTGATTAATATCTCTGGGGGAAAAACATAAAACATGCTGTAAATGCGTAACAGTATAACTAAAAAATATGTGGTGAACATCTCATTCAAAAAGAAACATATTCAGCTGTCGCGAATAGTTGTTCTTGTGGCATACATGTGACAGAAACTTTACTCTGAAAAATAGAATAACACTATAAGAATACTTCACCCTGCATTAATTTTGCCAATCATAAGAATACTTCAACCCTCACGAAAAAACACTATTCTTAATAAAAAAAAAAAGCGTGTACAGTACAGTCCGAATGTAACCTTCCGCGTAACGCGCACCCTCGCATAAATAACGATTACTTTTATATAGACTATTTGTTTTTTAGAGAAAATAATTATCAATACACGCGAAAATTGAAAAAGATCAGGGAACTTAATTGTATAAATAACAATAACCTGGTTTGACGATGTGAGATAACTTTCGGCGCGAAGTCTATAGATTTGTAAACAAAAGCAAATTAATGATAAAAAATAAACTCTTTAGCGTGTAACTATCTTTAATTTTTATCTTGGGGGAAGATTTAAAATATCTTAATATTTCTCAGACACGATTTCAATACAATGCGTTCATCTACTACATTGCTTTAAATTTTTTGTAAATCTAAACTTGCGTCAGTAATCGGAACCGCTGGATCTGAACAGACTTTGAGAAAAAAAACCAAGATACGCGTTATTGGTCGTAACTCCCTCCTTCGTTATGATTATTATATATAAATCATATATTATATAATGCTGAAATACGTTTGCTAGCTAAAATGTAATACTTGCCTGACTATCGGCTTAAATAGTCCGGCTTATAAGGCCAAAATAATAGAAAAAAAACATCGCAGAAATAGGTTTGTCGTAAGACGCCTCCTCCGTTCCGTTTATGATAAAACATAATTTTTGCCTAAATACTATCTTCCTATAAAAAAAATCGCAAGCGTGTGGGACATAGATTTTTTATATGACTGGCATGAAAAAACATAAAAACAATAAAAAATTTTTATTAAAAGTAAATTTTTGCAAGTTTTTTTTTTATAAGGTGTACTCCCAGTTTGTTCTAGTCGGGCGAGTTGATAGTAGCTTACGGTCGTCGCGAAATAAAAAAATAATTTTTAATGCGAGAAGTGTATGGTCGGAACAACAACCAAAAAAATAATAAAAAATAAACGGAGGAGGGTGTTACGACAACCTTTTTTTTCTTTGTATTTTTCGCATGACGCACAACAGTTATATTTGTTTAGTTTGCGAAGGAAAAAGTAATAAATAGATTTGTCCTGCACTAAAATAATGTAACTAATTCTTCAAGGTGAAAAGATGAAAATACTTGGATGCTCAAAACTTGTTTTTAAAAAGTTCGCAGCACAGAATTTTTCTGGGTTGTTTTTTGAAAAAGTTATACAGGCATAGAATTATTTTTGTGCTGTTTTGAAAGTTTGTACAGCAATATACTTGTATTGTTTTAAAAGTTATACAGCAAGTTATTACGCTGCGCTGTTTCAAAATTTTAATACAGCAAGTTATTCTTCTCTACTTAAAGATAATAAACAAAACATTTTAATGTTTTTTTAATGTTTTTTGGCGCATTTTTATTGAAGGGAAATCTAAATTTTAAGTGCAAATTCTTTTTACGGACTATGGTTTAGTTGACAATATTTAAAGTCTTTTTAGCAGTGGTTAAAAATCATTTATTTAAAATTATCAAGCGGAGGAGGGTGTTACGACAAGCGTATTCTACCTTGTTTTTATTAATTGATCCTAAATGGTATTGTGCTGTATGGACAGCAATACCATTTAGGATCAATAATAAAAAGTCTTGCTGCATTACAGTTTAGCTAGCGTAATTTTAAAACATTTATAAGTTAAAAATAGCATAGAATAAAATGTTAGAAATATAATTTTTAAAAAAACGGACCAAAGTTAAAGATATAGAAAAAAAACATGCACAAAAACATTTTTTAAAAAAAAGACAATATTTTTTGCGCGATTTATTTTAATCTTCGTAGTTAACAATCATAATAAAATTTCATTACTTGCGCTAATACCGTAAGGGGATTTTTTATTTTCATAATAGCTCCTCGCTAAAGATCATTAAAGTAATTACGATAAACAGAATTAAAAGGGCTTTCCGACTTGCAAGGAAAAGGTGTTGTTATAGCGCGTACGCGGAAGCTTACATTCGGACTGTACTGTTATGGTCTAGAATGAGAAGTAAGTGGGGGGTATAAAATATGGTCCAGGCTTTCCCATATCGGGAATTCTATTTGGGAAACATCCATAGTGACAAGGGGGGTCTGTTAAGAAAGGAAATGTATAATTAAACATTTTTATTCAATGTTGCCATTTCCAACCTTTGATGCTTCTTTTTCCAAAAATATGTTAGATTAGGCCATTCCTTGTGTTATGGCTTGTGAACGTTCACATGCATTATAAAATATTTAACTACAAATGTAATAAAATCTCACATTTTTTATTAATACATGCTTTGACCTAAATGTCATCTTCCAGTCTAAATATTCTTATATAAAGCTTGTAGTATAAGTAAAAAGGAATACAAATAAACAGAAGCTAATTTACAAACAATTATATCACTATTAATAATTAGTCATCGTGACAAACAGATGAAATGATATTGGTTTCGGGGCATAGTCCAAATTTCCTGTTTATAATTATGTAAAAATTAGACTTAATTGAGAAGTAGTTGTGTCCAGAAGCAGACAAGACTAACCCACACCACTTCCTCTAGCAATGTCCAGAAGCTCTTACTGTCCCCGATTGAAATTTAAAATTAATTCAGCGCTTTTAGCAAAACCCAGGTTAACTTATTAGCTCTGGTGATTCCAGTGGCATACAAGATTGCTGCTATAAATGTCAACGAACCTTATTTCCACTTCCAGGAAATTAACTTTCAAACTCTTGTGCTACCCACACACGTTGTGTCAATACCAAAACGCTTTAAGTTTCTCTTGCTGGAGTCCAATATGAAGAGCGTTATTAATCGGTGCATAATCAATGCGAATAATTGAAATAGACTAAGATACACTATGAGTGTATCACCAAAGGAAAATTTGACTAACATACCTATACTTGCGCCTACCAATTACCGACCAGCTCATCTTCAGTAGATTTTACAATCATCTCCTACCAACACAAATGGACACCTCTCACGTTGCACTTATCACCGCAATGGATTTAGTTTTTCAAAAGGACAATACATTCCTTTACATTAACATCAAAAAAAGTTCAAAAACTGATCAATTTAGAGCCGGCTTTAAGATCCGTTTAGCCAGGATTTGTGGCGCCTATTGTCCCATAAATGCATTTGCTCGATTACTTGTCATTTCGTGTTTTGGGTCCCCAGTCGCCTGGTTTTAATTCTACAAAGCGGATGGAATCTCGTGACTCGGCACAATATAATCAGTGCCATGCTTAATGTATCCTAAAGATGGCAGTGCTAACTTGAACAACAAAGTTTTAGAATTGGAAAAGGGCATCAAGTGGCATCATCCTGCGGCATACCTATTTAAGGGTTGGTCTAGCTACTGTTATCACAGATATATTCAGCTTAAGTCACAATGTTTTAGAAATTGGTGTATAAAAAATAATCTGAAAATGCATAAAAAGAAAGTAAGTCATAATTTAACAAAAACGTTCTTAAAACCTAACACAAAATATCAAATGTCAAATCGCATGAAATCCTCCCAACAAAACTTCAGACAAAAATATATAAAAAAAAAACGTCGTGCAAGGTGTAAAATCTAGTTGGTAGAAAGTGACAACATTGACAGTCACAACCCAGACAGTTACGACAACAATAATAATAATGTCAGAAATAACACATCTCAAATATGTATACATCTTATTATGTGATTATGTTGAAAACTTTCAATATTTTAATCCGAAGTGTCGAAAAGAAAGGCTTGCAACAGTAAGCACAGATCTATGAAAATAAGTTGTTTACGCATTTTAAACATTGTCTTTTCCCTAAATGCTTATACAACAATGTTGCTGCTGTTGAGGCACAGCAATGCCAGCGTCTAGGCATCCCTTAAGATCGTGTTTATATTGAAGTGTGTGTATAGTTTTATTTTTGTTGTGTGTTCATAGCCTTAAGTTTTATGTTAAATGTTTCACGTCATTAACTTTATGTTACATGTTAGTATTTTAATGTACGTTATTGCTGTCTTGTTCCTCTGTTCTTATGTCTGTTAACGGCCCATTGTGTTACTCGTAAAGTTCTTTTGTTTTTTGTATTATTAGTTTGTTGCGTTTTACATTTTTAGCAAGTAGTGGATTCATGTGTGTGTTTTTACTTAGTGTGTGTGTATTGCTTGCGTGTGATGTTGTTTGGTGGTGGTTTAGTGAAAGTGGTTTAGTAAGATATTTTGTTTTTGTTTTATGTTTCTATATCTATTTTGTTCGTGCGTTCTTGTTTGCTTTCTTTTATTATTTGCTCTTTTTGTATTTTTTTAAACTAAAGTTTTGTAATTTATTTAGCGTTTATGGATTAAAATATCGTTTGTGGCATTAAATTCGTATATATCCGTTTGAACCCTAACAAATAGTGTCGACTTGTGTGTGTGCGACACTAATAAACAATACAACCTGAACAATATCAAAAAGCCAAACTTAAACAAACACAAAACACTAAAAAACAAATGTTAAACTTTGAAAAATCATTTATTCGGTTGCATACCATCCTGTCCTGCAAAAATATGCACAAAATGTAAAAATTAATTGGTTAACTATGTCTAATGATCCATACTGACTTTACCAAACATTTTAAACTGAAATGTCGAAAAAGCAATGAGCAAGGAGTAAATTTCAAATCAACAAAAATTATTATTTTGAAAACATTGAAAAGTTTACAATAAATGTAGAACACAAAGGTTTCTGAGGAGCAAATCAAAATATGAACAAAAATCAGTTCAATTGGCATGTTTATATTGTCTTCACCCATAAAATCTTCCACAAAAAGGATATGAAACGCATCAAATTCAACTCAGGAAAAGCAGTCACTTCAGTGCATACAAAAATACAACTTGGAAAGTGTAGAATATCAAATTATTTTTTTAGTATATATACTTGCATACGGTCCTCCCTCACAACAGTTAAACAGTTTCAGTCTGAACATTCAGTAATTTTTTTATCATCACCAAATATTTATTCCTGCAATATTTTGTGAAGTTCTTAATAAAAACAAAAAACGTGAAACCGTGGACTTTTCTTCCAGCAAAACTGACATTACTTACAGTTAGTTTAAAGTTTAAAAAAAGTTTAAACACAAAATATAAAAAAAATCAACTTACACAACAGCTCACATCTAATTGTACAAAAATTTGTTCTTTCAGTATTTTGCATGTGCTCTTTTTGCACAAAAGTTTACACAGAATTTAAAAAACAGCAGTTTGCAACACAAACAATATAAACAGCAACCATACTATTCTCTGCTGAGAAATTTTAACCACAAATGTCAAAAACCCAGGTAAATTTCCCAAATTTTTTTTAAAAAACTGCGATTTGGAACACATCAAATTTAAATAGAGAAGGATCAGTCATTTCATTATGTTGTACAGAGTCCTCGCCAGTAAGAATTTATAAGAACATGGCTACATATTTATAAATTCCGAGCTAGCTAGCTATTAGGTTGTTGTTGGTGTGGTTGGCTTTATGATGCTAGCTAACAAACATGTCTCGCATCAATAATATCATCAAAACTAAAAAAAACATAAACAAACCTTTGAAACCTTGCTATACTTCATTTACATACCATGCCCTTTTTCAAATGTTTTTGTAGATTTATTTTGAAGGCAAGAGAAGACAAATGCTTAAAAAAAACAGCCATCTTTTTTGCAAACACAATTTCCGTTACTTTGTGCTAGAACTTCATTTAACAAACCACAAAAAAATCGCAGCTTTTCACGACAAAGAAGACATATATTTACGGCAACATCAAAGATTTTTTTGGGCGACATCAAAGGAAAATAAACACATCCACTTTGCCTGTTACGGACACACAGACACACAGACACACTCTCCGTATTATTATAAGAGATTACAAAGATATTACACTAGGTATCAGTATGTATTAACAGCATTACGACGTTGATAAAATGCTTTCTGATGTTAATCGTCGTGTGTCGGATGCAGTTGAGCTGTCGTAGGGGCGAAGAATACGACAATGTCGGGTACAGTTGAGGTTCAAGTATACGTCATTGTCGGGTACAGTTGAGCTAGTGTTAAATGGAGTCGATGCCGCAAAATCCAGACGGTTAACAAGGGTCGGAACAATACCTTAAACCAAATACAGGTCCGTATTTTCCAGGGTAGCCATTTTGATTTGAGGGAAAACACGCCGTTCAAGCCCCTATTTCTTCATAAATAGGGGCTGATTTTTTCACGGAATCTTTGTGTTCTATCTGTAAACCTGATATATTGTGTAGTTTTGTGAGTTTTGCTAATTTAGCTTTTGTACGCTTTTGAAAAACATGATCAAGCTCAAAATATGCTTATTTAAAAAAAAAAAAATATTGCATTTGAATTTAAAACATCAGTAATTACAACTTAAGTCTAACTAGCTACATACTGGTTAATTCAGACATGAAGAATAAAAAGAAAAACACACACAAAAAAATCCTCTTAGTTTGCCACATCATGCACCTGCTCCATGCGCTAATTATAAATGAAAATGTGCTGAAGTAGGCAATCGTGCAGTGTTGTGGCAACACCTGGAAAGTACCAACTTCCACCAGTTCCTATTTGTGAATTCCCACTGTGTGTATTATACTCCCATGCATTAGCAACATGAAATTGTAATGATATTAATTTTTTATTTTAGTATTGGTACTAGATAACATCCTATATAACAGCCTTTTTCCATAGTATAAGTAATTACAGTATGAAGAAACATGATGTAATATTAAAATATGGGCCTTATTTATCAGGTGCAACTGTTCAACACCGTGAAGATCGCTTAAAAGGCATAGTGACATCATTAACAAAGGATGGACATTTAGTATTTTTAGAACGAATTCAAGATCACAATGTTGTTCAGTTAGTTGTTCACGGTGAAGTTGTGTATAAATGCAGAATTGATGACTTGGTATTTGGTGGAGATGGGAAATTAGATCCAAAATGTTCTCATGCAGTACAGGCTGTTCACAAAGCATATTAAGTATATTAAGCTCGTCATATGTCATAACCATGCATATGTGTGTTATTTTGGGTTTGTTTTAAAATGTTTAAAAGTATATCATATTAAAAACTCCTTTTTAATAAAATTATGTAGCTGTATATACACATTTTATTTTGATTGAAACTATGTGTATATATTGTTTTCAATGTCATTAAATACTGTATATAATTCCTCTTGTTAGCCCCCTGTGCTTATATAAACATCTCCCTTTATATATATATATAGTCCCTATCTAAAAAACCAACAAAAAATGATAGTGAAATCATAATGTACATCAATTATGGTGCTTGTACTTGTTTACATGGATACAGAGTGCATCTGCAATGTAGATGGCAACGCAGATTTGTTTGAAATTGCAGAAAATGCAATTCATGCAAAAAATTTAGTCAGGGCTCCAGGGAAACATGAGTGTTTTGTGCTGACTCAGCAAAATTTTAGTTTTATTGCTATTTTTTAACATGAATATCTCCTTAACAGCAAATCGCAAAAATGAAAACCATACCATTTGTAAAAACAACTTTTTTTCCTCTTTTAAACTATAAATATATATATTGCATTGTCTTTTTATAAAATCCAATGCAGAAATGCTGACATTAACATGTCAATTTTAGGCTGTTTTTCAGCATTTAAAACTAATCTCAGTAGGGCAACAAGTAAATTTGACACATATAATACCATATTCTCTCTTTGAGCTCTATCCAGCCGTAGAAGTATTTTTTTGATGGAAAGACATTTTAAAATTTCACATGTACAGGTGGAGTAAATGAAGTTTTAAATATTGTTACTTTTGAGATATATTAAAGTAAAAGTAGATATCCCAACAAATTATTTCATATTTTAGATGACCTAAGGTAACTTTTAGGCGTGGTTTCAAATCATCCCTACCAAAGTTGTAATGTTGACCCCCATGGAGCCCTGAGTAGTTTAATTCTTTTAATGTTAGATGAGTAGATATATAATCAAAAAAATTTAATGTTGTGTATTTTTTTATTTACCGCCTTCACCCAGTTGCCCTTTCTATTAAGTCCCTATCTAAACCAACAAAGTTTAAGCCTTCTGGGAGCAGAGGAGAGGAATTACAGTATATACTGTGTTTTACAAAGAAGAAATTACAAAGTAATTCATACATTCTTAATTTATTTGAAACCCATGCTTAATGATTTTTACCTACTGTTAATTTGATAAATTCACAAAGAAATATAGATAGATAGATGTGCATATTTTAAATGGCTAGCCTCACAAATATCGAGGGATATACCCTGTCTATTATTTCCAGGAGGGACCATGGCTTAGATGGGGGAGTCCTAGAGTATTTAATGCTCATTTTGAGCTACGCAGACCCAATTAGGGTCTGCGCTCTACCAGACAACTTTCGGCAACATCCAACGGCCCACACAGTGTACCATCTCCCCAATTTCCCTCACATGGCTTGGGTTAACCCGGGGCTATGGTAACATTCACTCGCATCTCTGGAGCTCAATGTACATGTCTGATTGGCTTTGTTACTCAATATTTAAAATTAAAAAACCTTTGTGTACAAAGTTGTGAAAGGAATTAGAAAAAAAGTTAAGGAAATTGCCAATCGACATAATGCTGCACTGAGTTGTTCTTGCATAAATTATGCTCACACTGTACCTTACTATTTCAGCATTCTTAAACACAAGGGAAAAAAACAAGGTAAAACCCAACGAACTGTGCATAATTAGAGATAGGAACAAATAATTAATATTTAAATGTATAATATTTAATATATATATGTTTTAATTAGCATCATGTTATAAGGGAACATATACACGTTATAATGTTATTTAGTACCTGGCAGTGTGATGTCTTCTTTAAGTCTGACATTTTTATTGACTTATATCGATCACGTGAGCTGGCGCTATTTTTCTGTAGTGACCGGCTAAAATGTACACAAAAAAGTAAAACTTTCGTAAAATTTGAACTCTGTAAAACGTTCAAAGAAAATCCAAGTTTTGAACTAATTGATTTAAAGGAGAAATAACAAAAAAACCTACATAAATGTTTTATTAAAACATTCTTACATTTCATGAAAACATGGCATAAAAAAATTTAAATTTTAAATTTTTTTGTGTCTAAATTTTGTGCCCCAAAATGGATAATTACATTAACGGTTGCCGCCATTATCAAACAGCCCTCAAATAATTTTTGGAGACTCGTCAGAGAAAATGTCCGCCACATCTCCAGCTTGGCCAGACATGTCTGTAGCTCGTTTCGAACTTTCGTTGGACAAAACGTCCAATAGATTTCCGTGTTGGTCGGACACTTTTAGGTCTCAGAATTATTGAATAGTCCTTTTAATCCATAAGCAAGCCTATTCATAGCCAACCGGACCATCCTAGCTAATTCGCCGACTCCTGACTTAGTTAAAAGAACTACATAGACATGAATCTCTATTGCCTGACCCCTTCGTTGTTGGTAACCAGGTCTTACACAAGAAATCCAGTCATGCGGTTCTTAACTAATGCGGAGGTAAACGCCAACGAAGCACGGATGAAGCAAGTCTGCAAAACTGCACTTACAGGCGGAACAGACATTATTATATCATTGATTTAATTGTAGATAATTTCTTCATTTGACAAAACAATTGGAAACCATAGCAGGTCCCATGTAATTGATTTTTTCTTTATGCTGCACGTGGTATTTTTATTCAAACAATTTTTAAAACGAAACCCACGTGCGGTATAATTTTTTTTTCTGTAGAAGTTTTATTTGAGCCACGTGGATAAAGATTTTTTTTAATTTGAAAATGAAGCATATTTTTTCCCATTTGCTTGTGATGAGTTTACAAATAATAATGTTTTAAGTTTTCTTTTGGCTTATTAAAATGCGCAGCCTTACTTTGTTTTTTAACGGCGCCTAACACATTTATTATTTGTGGTAATGTGTGACCATGATTAAGAAACTTCCATGATGGCACATGGCAGATGATGAAAACAAAACGAAAAAGATGTGGACGAAGATTGATTAAAAAATACAAGATTATATTGAATTATCTCGTTATTTCTGTATGTTTTAATTTTTAATTTTTAAGTTTATAATAGGGGATATGTAGCTACAGAAACGTGCCGGACAAAATGACAGGCCAGAACTGATTTTCGTCGGACATATTTGCGTCTGGGTCGGACACAATGGCTGATGTCCGACCGCTATTTCGAGGGCTGCAAACTAAAGCCAATTTAGTTTGTACATATTTTGTTGATTTGTGACGTCACACAGCGTTTCATAGCTCAACAGGATTTGTAAGACGATGGATAAAGATTCAGTCACTTCTTTGTCTTCTCAGAGTGATTTTAATTTATGGTGAGGTTCGAGCAATGAAAAAGACAAGCTAAATTCTAGTAGAAAAACATTCTCATAGAAAATAATTTTCAAGAATTTGACATACGAATACAGGTTAAGAAATAAAACTTTGAGACTGTTTTTGTTTTGCTTTGCTGTCACAAAATCACTTCCAGTACAGGCCTGGAAATTTGTGGAGTCTAGGGAAACGATCCATCGTTACCGTGATTTGAAGCTGACGGAAACAATCAAAACGTTTTTTCGTTTCAGCAAAGTAGACTTTGCGGAAACGATACGTTAACGACTGTATGGATTAGCTTTAAACCGATAAATTAGTCGAGAACCATTTCATAATCACCCTAAGTTAGTATAGTAGTAAATAGTAGTAAAATATTATAATATAAATATATATATATTATCTATATTATAATACCCGTATACGTCTGTCACGCAAAATGGTACCACAAGTAGCGAGACGCACACAATTCGGTATAAAAAGAACGGGCGATTCCGTGGATTTTTCCACGGGCCACCGACTAGTAATATAAAGTTATTATAATTTGAAATATTGTCCAAGGGAAACGATTTATCGTCACCGTCTTTGTTGATTCGCGGAAACGTTGCAGAAATGTCGCGGAAACGAAACGATCGTTTCCGCCAAATTTCCAGGCCTGCAGTACATATTGTGCATAATCATTTGAACTGTTTTTTTTCTTCGGAACTAGCAAATTAAAGCACCTGTCGTCTTTCAAGATATGGAGCTAAACTGCAAGTTTTGCTCATGTTAATTGTGGTGACAGAAGCACAGTTCTTTAGCACTTGTGATTAGTATATATACATTAGGTTTACCTTGGTCATTGAGGATGTCTGGTGGAGCTATGCACTGTGGGGGGTGGTTTCTACCTATAGATCTGATCCTAAAGGTTGCCAGGGAATTTAGTCTCACTTGCCTGCAAAGGAACTGGACCCTACTCAGGTCTTGATTATTAATGGCTGCATATAACACCAAACACCTCACGCTACACAAGTTCCTCAGATGTACCTTAAAGGTTACCTCCCACGAAAAATAAAGTTAATTGCATATGAAAGAGCTTGAAAGGTTGTCTAAGAATTTGAATATTTTTTTTAAAATTCTTGATTGGTTCTTTAGAATTTGGACTAAGAAGATTCACTAATTATGTCATGAGTATGCTCTGCAAGGGGTTAATTTAACATTTTTGACAAGCCATATAGAGTTAAAAATGTTTTCTGGCCGTTCACTTTGACGCGTTTTGAACATTTTACATAAATTTTAATATTAAATTACCATAATTATGCTCAATGCATACTCCTGACGTCATAATTTCGCATAATTAGGGCAACTTTTAAGACAAATATCTCGAGAACGGATAAAGATTTTTCAAAAAAATAAAAAGATTTCTAGAAAACTTTCAAAGATCTTTCATATGAGCTTAACTTAATTTTTCGCGGGAGGTAACCTTTAAGCTTACAGGACTCTTCAGATTTAAGACATTCTTAGATACCTACAAGTATCTACCTATACTTAAAGCAACAATCTCCAGCAGCAGTTTGGGAAGCCAAATCTATCTATCTAGTCATCATCCTTCTATCTATATTGGATTATATGGCACAAGGAGGCATCAGGTGAAAAGCTTTTGATATTTCATCAGAAGAGACATTGCATGTAGCCAGGTCAGTTCTTTTCATACTATTAATATCTATTTATGTTAGGAGAGTTAAGGCAATGTCACTTTTGAACTATACAAGGCAAAGGGCATGTCTCTAGCAACTGTGGTCCCTAGCGCAGCATTAATAGCACAGAGACACTTCTTTCTGAACAATCTGGTTAGCAGAGTAAGGCATTTTGGAATAGGAAGCTTAGTAATCCAAATTAGTTATGCAATTCTAGTAGCCATTATGGATTTTATGCAAGTAGGGTAAGTTCAACTTTGGACCCTGTGGTTATTTCATCATCTTTTTACATTTGTTAATACTGAGTAATATAGTAGTAAGGGCTACAAAGGCTAACATTGCGAGTTGTGATAGGTAGGATTACCTATCAAACATATACGTTGTTGTGCTCATCTTGCTTTATTTCTAGGTCAACATGTAATACATTCCCCCCTTTGTGTTGCCTTAGCTTCCCTGTTCACAGACTGTTGTTATCATCCTTTACTTAACTCAAAAAATGGAATTCTACTTTTCTTTACAACCTGGGCGCAATTCCTAGAATCAAGGTTAGAACGACTACACATAAGCTGCTTTATTATAAATTCATTTAGCGGTTGTACTGCAAATAAAAATTTCTATATGCAAAGCTCCAATTCTTATGCATGTTTTTTATAAGCATGACATTTATAAGCATCCCTAGTCATTTTAAGCATATACTAAGCATTATGTGAAGCCTAAGAAAACATTGTTAAAGTTTTATGTTTTGTTATCATTATTGGCAGGGCCCTAGATGGAGAGTGATTGGTGGTATAAAAATAGGCAGGCTTTCCTTGTAATTATATTTGTAGTAGCAAACATCCATGGTAGCAAGAGGGTTTCTTCAAAGGTAAGAAAATGCATATTAACTAACATTATCATGCTTTTACCAAAATTTGTGTGATCAGGCCTTTCTTTTGCTATGACTTTATAACGTTCACTCGATGGTGAGAATAACAAATCCAAATTTTGTTTTGCAATCATCACACATTTTTGTTATAATTATAAAAATTAGATCAACTGAGTGTTTGGAAATCAGGAAATAATTTTTTTTTAGATACACACTTTTTTTTTATAAGAATAACTTCTATAAGAATATCAGGGTGAAAATTGCCTAAATTGTAAGAATATCTTAAGAATATTTCCAGGGTGAGTTTGCTTAGAATAAAATTGTTAGTTAACCAAAAAATTAGGGAAATCAAAATGAGACAAATCTTTAACCTGTTATATTTGGTTTGATTAATATCTCTGGGGAGAAAAACATAAACATGCTGTAAATGCGTAACAGTATACTAAAAAATATGTGTGAACATCTCATTCAAAAGAAACATATTCAGCTGTCGCGAAATAGTTGTTCTTGTGCATACATGTGACAGAAACTTTACTCTGAAAAATAAGAATACACTAAGAATACTTCACCCTCATATTTTGCCAAATCATAAGAATACTTCACCCTCAACGAAAAAACACTATTCTTATAAAAAAAAAAGCGTGTACAGTACAGTCCGAATGTAACCTTCCGCGTACGCGCACCTCGCATAAATAATTACTTTTATAATAGACTATTGTTTTTTAGAGAAAATAATTACACCGCGAAAAATTGAAAAGATCAGGGAAACTTATTGTATAAATAACAATAACCTGCGTTTGACGATGTTGAGAATACTTTCGGCGCGAAGTCTATAGAATTTGTAAACAAAAGCAATTAAAAATATAAAAATAAACTTTACTGTACTATCTTAATTTTTATCTTGGGGGAAGATTTAAAATATCTTATATTTTCAGAACACGATTTCAATACATCGTTCATTACATACATTGCTTTAAATTTTTTGTAAATCTTAACTTGCGTCAGTAATCGTGACGCTGATCTGAAAAGACTTGAGAAAAAAACAAGATACGCGTTATTGTCGTAACTCCCTCCTTCGTTATGATTATTATAATAAATCATATATTATATAATGCTGAAATACGTTTGCTAGCTAAAATGTAATACTGCTGACTATCGCTTAAATAGTCCGCTTTATAGGAAAAATAATAGAAAAAAAACATCGCAGAATAGGTTTGTCGTAAGACCCTCCTCCGTTCCGTTATGATAAAACATAATTTTTGCCTATACTATCTTCCTTAAAAAAATCGCACGTGTGGGACATAGATTTTTTATATGACTGCACGAAAAACATAAAAACAATAAAAATTTTTATTAAAATAATTTTTCAGTTTTTTTTATAAGGTGACTCCAAGTTGTTCTACGGGCGAAGTTGATAGTAGCTTACGGTCGGTCGGCGAAATAAAAATAATTTTATCGAGAATGTATGGTCGGAACAACAACAAAAAAATAATAAAAAATAACAACGGAGGAGGGTGTTACGACAACCTTTTTTTTCTTTGTATTTTCGCATGACGCACACAGTTTATATTTTTTAGTTGCGAAGGAAAAGTAATAATAATTTGTCTCACTAAAAAAATGTAACTAATTCTCAAGGTGAAAAGATAAAATACTTGGATGCTCAAAAACTTGTTTTTAAAAGTTACGCAGCAAGAATTTTTCTTGCGTTGTTTTGAAAGTTATACAGCAAGAATTATTTTTGTGCTGTTTTGAAAGTTGTACAGAATATACTTGTATTGTTTTAAAAGTTATACAGCAAGTTATACCTGCGCTGTTTCAAAATTAATACAGCAAGTTATTCTTCTCCTACTTAAAATAATAAACAAACAATTTTAATGTTTTTTTAATGTTTTTTTGCGCATTTTTATAGGGAAATCTAAATTTAAGTGCAAATTCTTTTTACGGACTATGGTTTAGTTGACAATATTTAAAGTCTTTAGCAGTGTTAAAATCATTTATTTAAAATTCATAACGGAGGAGGGTGTTACGACAAGCGTATTCTACCTTGTTTTTATTATTGATCCTAAATGGTATTGCTGTATTACAGCAATACCATTTAGGATCAATAATAAAAAGTCTTGCTGCATTACAGTTTAGCTAGCGTAATTTTAAACATTTATAAGTTAAAAATAGCATAGAATAAAATGTTAAGAAATATATTTTTTAAAACGGACCAAGTTTAAAAGATATAAAAAAAAACATGCACAAAAACATTTTTAAAAACAATATTTTTTGCGCGATTTATTTTAATCTTTCGTAGTTAACAAATCATTAAATTTCATTACTTGCGCTAATACCTAAGGGGATTTTATTTTCAATAATAGCTCTCGCTAAGATCATTAAAGTAATTACGATAAACAAAAGATTAAAGGGCTTCCGACTTGCAGGAAAAGGTGTTGTATAGCGCGTACGCGGAAGCTTACATTCGGACTGTACTGTATGGTCCTAGATGCAGAGTAAGTGGGGGTATAAATATGGTCAGGCTTTCCATATCGGGAATTCTATATTGGGAAACATCCATAGTGACAAGGGGGGTCTGTAAGAAAGGAAATGTATATTAAACATTTTATCATGTTGCCATTCCACCTTTGATGCTTCTTTTACCAAAATTGTTAGATTAGGCCATTCTTGTGTTATGGCTTGTGACGTTCATTGCATTATAAAAATATTAACTACAAATGTAATAAAATCTCACATTTTTTTAATTAATACATGCTTTGACCTAAATGTCATCTTCAGTCTAAATATTCTATATAAAGCTTGTAGTATAAGTAAAAGGAATACAATAAACAGAAGCTAAATTTACAAACAATTTATATCACTATTAATAATTAGTCATGTGACAAACAGATGAAATGATATTGTTCGGCAATAGTCAAATTCCTGTTTATAATTATGTAAAATTAGACTTAATTGAGAAGAGTTGTGTCCAGAAGCAGACAAGCTACCCACACCACTTCCTCTAGCAATGTCAGAACTCTTACTGTCCGATTGAAATTTAAATTAAATTCAGCGCTTTTAGCAAAACCAGGTTAACTTATAGCTCTGATTCCAGTGCATACAAAAGATTCTGCTATAAATTGTCAACACCTTTATTTCCACTTCAGGAATTAACTTTCAACTCTTTGCTACCCACCTTGTGTCAAATACAAAACCATTAAAGTTTCTCTTGCTGGAGTCCAATATGAGAGCGTTATTAATGGTCATAACTCAATGCGAAATATGAATAGACTAAGATACACTATGCGTGGTATACAAAGAAATTTGACTAACATACCTATACTTCGCCTACCAATTACCCCAACTCATCTATCAGAGATTTACATCTCTCCTACCAAACACAAATGGAACCTCTCACACACTTATCACCGCATGATTTTAGTTTTTCAAAGGACAATAACATTCTTTACATTAACATCAAAAGTTCAAAAACTGATCCATTTAGAGCCGGCTTTAAGATCCGTTTAGCCAGGATTTGTGGACGCCTTTGTCCCATAAATGCATTTGCTCATTACTTGTCATTTCGTGGTTTGGTCCCCAGTCCCTGGTTTATTCTACAAAGCGGTGAATTTGTGACTCGGAAATATATCAGTGCCATGCTTAATGTATCCCTAAAATGCAGTGCTAACTTGAACACACAAAGTTTTAGAATTGGAAGGGCATCAGTGGCATCATCCTGCGGCATACCTGATTTAAGGTTGGTCTAGCTACTGTTATCACAGATATATTCACTTAAGTCACAATGTTTTAGAAATTGGTGTACTAACATTGCCAATGTTAATAAGATCACTAGGCTATGGGATGCGAGGGCTCTGTAGTGTGTTCGGTGTAATTTGTTGACAGAATTAATTTGTCTTGATATTATTTAACGTTAACAGTTTCTTTATTCAAATTAATCCACAAAGTGTTTATCGCATAATGACTATTATATGTAATATCAGCTGTTAGTGTTGGTGCAATAAAGTATATGTATGCCATGCCAGTCAATTACATATATGTCGATTACATATGATTATGTGAATTTATTATTGTGTTATTACATTGTATCACGTCAAATTGGAAAATTATAGCGTATTTCTTTTTCTTGTTCCTTTTCACAATATAGTGAAATTTGGGTATGTTGGTCCTCCTTTGTCAGCCGTTTAGGCAAGTAATATGTTAATACAAGTCATTGTACCTGACGCTCAGGGCATGTATACATGTGTTCACCATATTTGCCGTTCTAGTTGTGCACTTGGAAACAAACTTGACGCTCATTGAGGTGCGCCTGACGCTCAGGGCATCTCAATCAGCAGCACTTGAATAGGAAACATGCGCCTGACGCTCAGAGCATCTCTCATACACCTGACGCTCAGGGTATGAATGAAAACACCAGTAATTAGCATGGTCCTGACGCTCAGGACATGCCAATACGCCTGACGCTCAGGGCATCTGTACTGTAATCATCACTTGAATAGGAAACATGCACCTGACGCTCAGGGCATGTCGATGCGCCTGACGTTCAGGGCATCTCTCATACACCTGACGCTCAGGGTATGAATAAAAACACCAGTAATTAGCATGGTCCTGACGCTCAGGACATGTAAATGCGCCTGACGCTGTATCAGCAACACAGCTGGTTTGATAAGACAAATCAAAAGGCTTGTTTGTAACGCAGTTATTGTGAATGTAAATAATGTTCGAACTAAATGGTATTGATACGTTTTAAAATACATAATTCTGAAATATTACCGAAAGCTAACAGAAAAAAAACTCACCAGTTGCCTCAGTTTACATATTAAATATAAGTATTAATTTGAATGAATAAATGAATTGCACTAGCATATGAATATGTTAACCTTTTTGCAAACTTTTTCTACGGACGCATTCGTGTTACACAGTGATTAGAAATCTTGAAAATCTCACTATTTCGAACATAAAACAGATACATTTAGAAACATTAAATCCCTAATGACACAAATATATATAACGAGCATTTGATAATAATAAATGAACCATACAATAACCATGACAACACAAGACATTACGCAACAGGTCAAGACATAAAATTAACAACTTAGATTTCAGGCGATCAAATTTTGATAACGGGCGGTAAATTTAACACTCCCCCAAAACAAGTTTCCAAATTTGTTAGAAAAATGTCACATTTGATTGAGTTTCTTTAAAACGTCAGCATGGTTCGCAATTTTGAGTCCCCACTCCGGCACACTTTAAATGTAGTGTTGTCAGCCCATTTGGTGCCATCTACTGGCCGCTAACCGGCTTATGTGGCAGAAAGCAAGTTAGAGCAATGCCATACGTATCTCTGGCGGTAATGTAACATAGTTACAGTCGGAGGGGAGAAAGAGCCAACCGTTAGGATGGAATCCCCAAGGACGTTAAAACTTCCCGTTACTTACTTACTTACTTACTTTCACCCAATTCTTGTATTATATTTAATTCATCAACTGGATGAATTAACACAAGTTCTCGTACTGCACGATTCGTTACTCGATCAAATTTCTCGTGATGATTTCGATAAGTAACCACAACTTTTCGAATCCGACCATCTGAACTCGTATGTACATCCTTCACCATTCCGTATTGATATGTGCTCGCCAACACACCGTCACGTTTTAAAAACAACACAACGTCGCCAGGTTTGGTATTTCGACTACTTGAAAACCATTTCGGATGTTTCATCAAATTTGGAACGTACGAAATTAGCCAACTTTCAAACCATGATTGAAATATGCGTTGGTTGTCTTTGAAAAATTTTGCTGGACTGCTTGTAACATTCAAGGGATCGACATGACTTTGGTTGTTATTTCTTCCCAGACGAAGTCTGTTCGGCGTGATTAAATCCATATTTTCAAATTCTCCGCATACGTTGCCCAAGGCTAATGGCAGATCGTTGATCGTATTAGCAACTTCTGCAGCTAACGTCTCCCATTGCAGAATTGATAGTCGTTCGTAATGCATGTTCTTTTCCATAGATGACCGAATTTCACAAATTTTTCGTTCCACCTTCCCATGAAAATTGTGTCCTCCAACAGGGCACATCTCAAAATCACATCATGGTTTCTATGAAGCACATTCTTTAAATCTAAAAAACTTAATTGAATATCTTGTAACCTTTGACTACCTTCATCACACAGAATCATTTTCGGATAGCCAACATCGCACGAGAATCTTATAAAGCATTGGATAAATGCGGAGCTGCTGTAATCATCCATGACTTTAATACATACAGAGGAGGTCGTTGCACAACAAAATACAGCAAACCATACCTTAACTGTTGCTCTTTTGTTATGGGGTGAATAAGATTTAAAATAACCAGCCAAATCCACTTGCGTAATGTAGAAAGCTGGTGCAATGGTCATGTTGTGCCTTGATATTGGCCCCATTGCAACATCAATCGTGTGTTTTGTCAGGTATCTACATCTTTCACAACCTTTTCGAAACTTCTTGATCAGGTCTCGAGCTTCCATAACAAAAGCTTTTCGCAAAACTTGACGATGGACTGTTTCCACTCCGGAGTGTTTAGGTATTGGATCAAACCAATGAACTTCGTTGATAATGCTGTAAGCAATTGGAGAGTGTTTCTCGACCAATGGTACACAAAAGGTTGCAGTTGACAAATCCTTTATAACATCAGTCATGTTGCCGACAACTTTCATTGTTGAGATTGTAAAATTCTACCAGTGTAGAACAAGATACCATCTTTTTCCGAAGATATCTTCTTGAATTGTTTTTCCTTCATAAAAAACTTGATTTCTCTTGATGCAATTTTAAAGAAATATGTTTCAGCTGATTTAATTTCATGATCACTCAAGATCTTGATATTTAAACTTGCTTTCGCCGATTTTGTGGCAGATTTCCTGCATCCTTTAACCTGTTGATAAATCTGATCACGTATGCTATAATACGAACTGTAGTTTCGAATCGATATTTGTTAGGGTCAATTAGGTAGTTAGAAAATTGGTACCTTTCTAATACGTCTTCAGGAACATTTCTCTTTACAGCACAAGTTTGATAACTTTTGACAGGATTTTTATCAAACCATTGAAACTCCAACGGATTATTATCATGAATTGAAAACGCATCTTCTTTCTTAATTGCGCTGATCTCTGATGCATTAAGCTGAAGTTCTTCTACAGTTTTACATGGAAATTGATCAAGTGCATTTTTCATCCATTCAAACCCGTTTATCCAGAATGAATTCTGGTCGACTTCTGTCAATTTTACTCCTTTTCTAGTACCATGTCAGCAATCATATCATTTCCTTGAATATATCTCCATTTTTCAGGCTTCGTGAACCTTCTGATTTCTACAACACGGTTTCGAACCCATTGTTTCAAAGGACGGTTGCTGTTATTTATCCAATAAAGCATGATTTGACTGTCTATAAGCTTTACTCCATTTTTCCAGTGGGTCTTAAAGGAACGTCGAACTACTTCACCGGTGTGCGCATTTATTGTAGTGGCTGAGTCATACCTTCAGGAATTAATTTTGATCGTGCGAAGACAAGTTGGCATGAATACGATCCATTTTTTCTAAGAAATCGGGCATAAATCGCCGCACAAGCTAACGATTTGCTGGCATCCCCAGTGTCAATTGTTTCTATATCAAGGTTGATTGCATCATCAGGAACAACAGCCCGCTTAAATCTGATGTTGTTGATTTCTTGAATCATTTGAAAGTTGGTTTCCCAAATAGGGCGGAGACTGTCGGGTCC
Organism: Hydractinia echinata; assembly: GCA_030067915.1. Taxonomy (NCBI): domain Eukaryota; kingdom Metazoa; phylum Cnidaria; class Hydrozoa; order Anthoathecata; family Hydractiniidae; genus Hydractinia; species Hydractinia echinata. The sequence continues at coordinate 218,399 of JASGCC010000286.1, read as the reverse complement.
AGGTTATGGATGACGAGTTGGTGTAAATCAAGCTTTAGAGCTGCAGTGATAGGTGTTATTTTTCCTGTTAAGTCAAAAATCTCAAAGACTTTAGAAACACAATGACGTCTAGTAAGATTTAAGGGAACAGCGTTTAGAGTTACTGGTTTTCTGCCACGACACTTTTTCGCAAAATTTAATTCACTTACATCCAGTGATATTTCATCATCCTCTGTATACCATCTCATTCCTCCAACTGGGATACTAATGCTGTCTTTGGATAAGGATTCTAGTGGTTTTATTCCAGAGAATGTGATTCCTTTGAGCGAGAATCCCCCTCTATTAATAACTATCTCCATTTCATCTGCCAATTTTAATGCTACGTCTCTTGATGGTGCTCCTGAAATACAGTCATCAACATATATATCTGATTGATTTTATTTACCTCTGGGTACTCCTCCTTTGCCAGTCGAGCAGTCTCCCTCAAACCTCTTTCAGCTTGGTTGCCACTTGACTTGACTCCATAAATTAGTGTTTTTACAATTTTCTCTTCTGGAATTTTGTTGGGGTCCAGTTCTGATTGCCATATGTATCTTTGTAAGCACCATTCATTTTCTACTAACTTTATAGTGTTGTACATTTTCTTAATATCAGTGTGAAAAGCTGTTTGGCGCATAGACCATCTGATAAATATTTCTACTAACTTGTTCATATTATTCTTTCCTTTCGCAAGGCTATCATTCAGGCTTGATCCACTACCTGTTGGCTGAGAAGCGTCAAACACGAGCCTACATGGAGTGCTAATAGAATTACCATTCCAGACAGCCCGCCATGGGATGAAATTTTGGATGACGTTCTCGTTTAGTTATTTCTGCTGGTTATCGGTCAAATTTTTGAGGTATTCCACGTGACCAAGATCTTGAAGTTTCTTTTCTGATTCAAAAACCTCCGCTTTGTCCTCAGGAGATTTATTGAGTTTACGAAGCTGCAGATTATAAACCTGTAATCCTTGAGATTTGTTGTGAGATAATTTTAAAACAGGATCATACAGTAATGGAAGTGATGCAATACAGACACGGTTAACAAAGTCAACACTTACAGATTTGTTGATAAGCTCCTGCTCCATTTCCTCCTTGACACTGACTGATTCAATCATTTCATTATGCTTGCAATCTCTGCAATTTCTACAATTGATGCAATGATAATTAATTTCGCTTGCTGCATTTTCCACATCTTTGAATATTGAGTGATTTCTATTGACTAAAGATGTACGGTTAAATTCTGTTATGACGGTTGATTGATCCGCCAAAGTTAACAATAAATCGTTGTAATAATCATCACATTTTACACTAAGCATTGCTACGTCAGGGTTTATTTGGTAACCATTTTTGTATTGTTCATATTGAGTTGATAAAAATGAATGGAATTGCTGTGAATTCTGATAAGAGAATTGAATCTGGGTGAAGACTTTATGTGGGCCACCAATGATACCTCTACCGCCTGAAGAATTTTCAAACACTGACTTGTATATGGCAGGTCCTGAAGGAAGTTGGAAAATCTTTTCTGGGTAATACCTTAAGTACTTTATGCCAATCATGAAGTCAATGCCACCTCCAATTGACTTTGGTACAGTAGGAAAATTATTAGGATTCTTACCAGCGGCTTTTGTAACCAACAAATATATCATTCAATACTGCTCCATGAAGAGGGTATATGGGAATGGTCGATGTGATTCTTTCTAAACAGACACCAGACATTTTTGCTACATTTCCATCAAATGTAGGCAGTTTGACTGAATAAATTCCATATGGAGTTTCAGTTGAAACATCCCCAACTCCTCCTATCTTTATTGGTCCAGAAAACTCGTGTGTAGCGTTGTTTCTAATTCTCTGCACAGCTGAATATCTTGAGACGAAATCACCGCAACCAGAATAAAAAAAGATCGTATAAAATTGATTATCTACCTTGATATTCTGTAACATGTATATGGCACTATCAACTACTGAAGCATGGCGTTCTTTTGACTGCGATGGCAAATTAATTTGACTAACAGGTTTTGTTGTATCTGGTTGTTGTTTTTGGTCAGAATTGAAATCAACTGAATCGGTTTCGGAATGGAAACATAACTTTATTTCTCTGGAAAACGGTGGAAGATTAGATCGTTTAAGTATACATCTCGTCTTTTACTGCTCCAAAAGTTGCTTGTTGGCATCAGTATCTTTATGTTCATCACAAACTAGGACGTGCTTTTTCGTAGAATATCGATTATGGCTTGGATGTCTGCAGCAGAAATCTCTTTGGCAGTTACCTTCCTTGTGTTTGCTTGTATTGATATCTGCGCCAGGAAATAAACACTGGAAGCACAACTTTTTCTTGATCAACTCTAAAAATCTTTGAGATGGTGTCATATTCACAAATTTTAGACATGAAAAATACTGCATAACTTTGCAACCACCTGGGCCAATTGTTGTAACATGATCGCTTTCATCACATATAAAACACTTGTCAAAATTGAGATTTTTATAGTCAGTGTTGTGAGATTTGAATTCGTACCTTTTGTCCTGGGTTCTTGGCTTTTGTTCTCCAAATATCAACACTCTTTGCTGCTGAATTTTCAGATCTTTTTCCAGAAAATCTATCATTTTGAGCCATAGTACTTCACTTTCAAGATCGTCTTCACACGTACACTGCAACCATCTGGTTACTCTACTGTCTCCAATAAGTTTATATATCTTTTGCATACCATCTCCATGAAACAGCTTTTCCTCTATATGATGTTTCTTTGATAAGGCAAGTAAATCTTTTACCACATTGATAATTTTGCTCAGTCCTTCAGCTACTTTTGATGGTTCCCTCACTTTCCAGATAGGTTCCATGTTATTGACCTCAGCAAGTTTGCTGGTCAGCATGGTTCTTGGGTCACCGAAGGCTACCTTTAGACGTTTCCATATCTCATCGATGTCTTCTTCTTTCTCACGAGATATAACGCAGGGTCATCTAAGAAGTTGTTCTTTAGTAGATCTGCTAAAAGACATCTAGGAGTTGTTCTTAGATATAACTTCTCAAAATGACTTTGAAATGTATACACATCAGTTTTAGAAGCATATCCTATGAATTTTGTGAGTTTGATGTTTAACGAAGAATCTTTGAAAAGGCTATACTTTTCAACGTCTCTTATAGAAAGTTCCTCCTTAACCTTTGTCACATGTAAACTTTTAAGGTGAAGAAGATGTTGTGTATCTCAAGGCTTTTATCTGCAGTTGTTATTTCTAGCAGCAAATTTTTGACCTTTTTTGATACGGCTTCCATGGATCTGGTTGTTTCTGGTAAATCTGTGTTTGCTTTTGTTATTTCATCATCTTTTGCAGAGGATAAGTCTTTCTGAAATTCAATTTCCAATCGATCTATCGTATGGGTGACGTCTCTAATCACGAATTCCAGAGTCCTGTCGATGGCTTCTTTTTCTTTCATGACCTTCATTTCTTGGCTTTGGTACAATTTATTTTAAATAAACTTTGCCTTCTTTATATACTCTTTGACAGTGATCAGCTTTGCATCGTAATTAACGACGGACTTTTGATCACTGTCGATGCTTTTGAGCTCCATGCATTTCAATCTGAAAGATGATCTCATTTCGTCGATTTTATTTATTGTAGCGTCCAAATCGACGATCGATTGACTATCCTCTAGCAGGTTTTAATCTATAAAGTCATCTATCTCCTCCGATAAAACTAACAACTTGATTGATAGCTGATGCGCAACATCTTTAGATTCAAACATGTCTTCCGTATCCATAAGTGTGATATTGTTAAATAAATTTGATAACTCTAAGACGGGTTGTTCAGCCGTTTGATTGGAAGTCGGACTTGATTTCGGCACTTTTTCACCAGTGGAATTGAATCTTTTGTAGTCGATTTTTGACTTCTTCATAAGCCGTTATCACTTGATGAAATTCAAACTTGTGAATGTTGTCGCGTAGATCGGTCTGTTTGAATGTGTCAGCAACACAGCTGGTTTGATAAGACAAATCAAAAGGCTTGTTTGTAACGCAGTTATTGTGAATGTAAATAATGTTCGAACTAAATGATATTGATACGTTTTAAAATACATAATTCTGAAATATTACCGAAAGCTAACAGAAAAAAAACTCACCAGTTGCCTCAGTTTACATATTAAATATAAGTATTAATTTGAATGAATAAATGAATTGCACTAGCATATGAATATGTTAACCTTTTTGCAAACTTTTTCTACGGACGCATTCGTGTTACACAGTGATTAGAAATCTTGAAAATCTCACTATTTCGAACATAAAACAGATACATTTAGAAACATTAAATCCCTAATGACACAAATATATATAACGAGCATTTGATAATAATAAATGAACCATACAATAACCATGACAACACAAGACATTACGCAACAGGTCAAGACATAAAATTAACAACTTAGATTTCAGGCGATCAAATTTTGATAACGGGCGGTAAATTTAACAGACGCTCAGGGCATCTGTACTGTGATCATCGCTTGAATAGGAAACATGCATCTGACGCTCAGGGCATGTCGATGCGCCTGACGCTCAGGGCATCTCAGTTCTTTCATACACCTGACGCTCAGGGTATGAATGAAAACACCATAATTAGCATGTGCCTGACGCTCAGGACATGTCGATGCACCTGACGCTCAGGGCATCTCATCTGTCTCACGTGCCTGACGCTCAGGGCATGAAGATGCCTATAATGCATATCCTGACACTCAGGATATGCATTACATGTTTGTGCATGTGACGAAGTACGAAGGAGGCACCTGCATTCCTACCCATTTCCCAAAAGTTTCTACAAATAGTCCAACGCATACTGAACGTGTTGTATCTACTCATTCCAATAGAAATACATTGTTTTCTATCAATTTTGTGTTATTATTCTGGAACCCAAAGCAATTAAATAGAGCTAAACTGCAAGTTTTGCTCATGTTAATTGTGGTGACAGAAGCACAGTTCTTTAGCACTTGTGATTAGTATATATACATTAGGTTTACCTTGGTTATTGAGGATGTCTGGTGGAGCTATGCACTGTGGGGTGGTTTCTACCTATAGACCTGATCCTAAAGGTTGCCAGGGATATTAGTCTCACTTGCCTGCAAAGGAACTGGACCCTACTCAGGTCTTGATTATTAATGGCTGCATATAAAACCCAAACACCTCACACTGCACAAGTTCCTCAGATGTACCTTAAGGTTGCAGTTACCCACCCTCCCACCCTTTTTTACACATTAAATTTTCTTCACCTATTTTTTTCTTTATTTTATGTCATCAATACGTCTATGAATGGTGGATATGAGATACCAAGTCAATTTATCACCATGGTGGAATGGAATGCGGGCATCGCCGAAATATCATGGACGTCTCCAATGCAACTAAAGACAACTGCATCAAAGCTGTTATGGGAGGGCACAGCACAACACAGGCAGACAAATTGCTTCTGCCTCAAGGTTTCCCTGGCATTTCTCTTGACTCATGTTATGTCAGGGTTTTAGTCCAAAGGTAGAAACAACCGAGTCTTTAGGTAGCCTTTAATTTAATTGGGGGGTATGTTGGGCCTCCTTCGTCAGCCGTTTAGGCAAGTAATATGTTGATACAAGTCATTGTACCTGACGCTCAGGGCATGTATACATGTGTTCACCATATTTGCCGTTCTAGTTGTGCACTTGGAAACAAACTTGACGCTCATTGAGGTGCGCCTGACGCTCAGGGCATCTCAATCAGCAGCACTTGAATAGGAAACATGTGCCTGACGCTCAGGGCATCTCTCATACACCTGACGTGCCTGACACTCAGGGCATGAAGACGCCTATAATGCATATCCTGACACTCAGGATATGCATTATGTGTTTGTGCATGTGACGAAGCACAAAGGAGGCACCTGCATTCCTACCCATTCCCCCAAAATTTCTACAAATAGTCCAACGCATACTGAACGTGTTGTATCTACTCATTCCAATAGAAATACATTGTTTTCTATCAATTTTGTGTTATTATTCTGGAACCCAAAGCAATTAATTTTTAATTTTTCAAGTGATAAACTTGTGTCCAAAACTATATTTAATGACAGTGAAACATTATTTTATTCTGGGAAGATATTTTAAAACATGATGAATAAAATTACTTTCAGACAATCACAGGAGACACAATTTTTCCTGTTTAGCATTTCCTTACTTCGTTCATTCAGAATGTGTTTGTTTACATCTCCGCGGATTTACATCACACAACTTAGTAATTTGAAGTAATACCTTCAGGAAGTTTTGTCAAAGCAACATAGTGGTCTTAAAAATAGACTCCCTCAAAAGCTACAAAGCAGCTAACAAAACTCACTCGCCATTTCCAAATGTCTCACATGTTGAGTTCTTCAAACAAGGATAAAATAAATTCACTAAACGCCACTTCCAAATCATTATCAACTGTCTCTTTAAAAGTGTGGTCTCTACATTTTTTTAATTTATTTCTTGTTAATTTCAACAATTGCTCATTTATTTCACAACGAACACAACCCTTCCACCAACAGCAAATTTTAGAACTTTCAGAACAGAAACTATAAGAATGTTTTCAATGTGTTCGAAAAGAATTATTTTCCTTCAGTTGATTGAACGTTTATATTGTTAGAAGACATGGTGTTTACATACATAAACATGTATTTTATTTTTTATCCAAATGCCAATGTTTTTGTGACTTAGATCTACTTTGGCTATAGATTACTTCCATTCCTATGTTTTTATCAGGCTACCAGGTACTAAATGGCTTATAAACCGTTTATCCAGGCGCTACCTTGAGAAACAGCAACCTTAGTTGTTTGCATGGACCTCACTGCGTTTGGTCCATGACGTCACAACCTTGGTCGCTATTTTTCCATAGCACCCGGCTGAACAGTTTATAAGCCATTAATCTACTCTAGGCAGCTATTTACACAAAGGCTCTAAATGCCAACTGAATCCTTTTGCTAGTGGGTAAATAAGAACCAGCACTAAATATTAAATAAGTCATGTTTTTCTTTATTTTTGGCATACTTCTCACTATGTTTATAGTTCTGCTATTTCAAAGGAGCATGTAAACAATAGAAATTTGAATAGAATTTATATAACCATTTTAAACAAATATAGATGATGATAAAAGATGTTACATTTTTTGTCTCAAGTTTGTTAAAAGTTTATTGTTTTTCTCATTTTTATTATATTAACCACCAACCCTAGAAATTATATTGGGGAAATTGTCCATTTTTGAGCTCTTTCTCGAAATGGGCAAACAGCATCACCTGGCCAGTGCTCTGAAGTATTACTTTGGCAGAGGTGTAGGCCAACTGACCAATGTCAAAAATGCGCTAGCTGCACTAACCACCACAATGTCCTAATTATGTAACAATCCACACTGTCACCCGGAAAGATACAAAATATGGTGGAATTGGGGCATGATGACGTTAGCACCCTTTTGAGGTTTTTTTCCTAACCAAATAACCTAAGATCTTAAGTCCACTGTGAACATTGACAAGTTCGCAGTGCGTGTTAATTAGATAGAAACAGTGTTCTTAATTACTTGTGGTTGTGACCTTCGAGTTTTTGCCTTTTTTTAATATATAATGTTTAGGGTTGACCATATATCACTAGTAGCTCATCTTTAGCATTAATAAACAAAGCCATGTAGCTGCAGGTATCAGCGAGGCAATTGTGTTTATTGCATCATGTTTCAACCAAAATTGAGGGTCGTTATCACAGAGCATTTTAAATTTTTTTTCTTTGAGCTGTAAGAATGTGCTAAAAAACTCACATTGGTATGCCAAACATGAAGTTTTTAAATTATTGATTACTTGTGTATATTTCTTTCAAATGGTAAAATTTCCCTTTAACTTTGGAATAAAAAAGGTGTGAACAAAAATTTAAAATGTGTGAACGCGTTAAACAATATTTTAGAAGAAATATTATGTTTTCCTTGTTTTATCTTACTTCCTGACTTATTTTTGTAATTTTTATTTCCGAATGTTTATTTCAAAACAGTTTATGGAATAAGGTTTTTGAAAAAACAATGGATTAAAGGGGTTACTGTACTTTAGATCAATTTTAGGTGTTTTGTCAAGACATCACAGATGTTAAACATTTGATTTGGGATCTTAAAAGCTACAGGGGGTACAAAAAATTACCTATTTACACTTTCATAATAGCCTGTGCATCTCAAATCCAGGTTGATGGTAACAATGCCCATATGTGTAAACAAATGTTACCTTATTGCACATAAAGAAACTACGTGCACAACAAAAAATAGTTTCCTTATTGTTAATGGTAAATTTCTACCTACAGTGAATGTCTCTGAAAATTTAACACATAAGTGAACGAAACATTTCACTGGAAAATCAAATTTATCCTTTATCAAATAACTTAATTTGTAATGATTTTGTACTAAAAATCAAGCCTTAATTAATGTGTGCCCTAATTTATCCTATATTAATAATAATTCAGACTTTATTTTAAATGTAATAAGGTACATTCCTGAGATATATAACTTTATTTTAGGTATTATACAAGCTGCATATTTATCAACATGACTATATTAATGCTTGTTGTTGGCATAGTTGTGTCAATAGAATTTATATTGTGTTGGCTTAAAAATCTGGTTTCGTGGATTTATGAAATCTGCAATGATGGTTACAAAACTTGTGAACAGTTATCAAGGGTATTACAAGACTTAAGAATAGAACAAAAAGTCATTAACATGCAAGAAGAGTTTGCAAAATATTCTCGGATTCAGCGAAAAATAAACAAGCTTTCAGACCAACAATCTGCTGTTACAAAGAAAAGAAACTTCCTTCTTCTTCGTTGGACATGGAAGATAAGGGTTTTTTTAAATTTAGTTTACGCAATTTTTATGATCTTTGTATTTTATAATTACAGGTCGGAGCCTGTTATCTTTTTACCAGAAAGCTGGTTTCCATATGTAAATATTGTGCTGGCATTTCCAACAAACATGACAGGTGGAATTTCATTGCCTGTTTGGTTGTTTATTTGCCAGCAGGTTACTAGAGTGTTTTTACAATAATTTTTTTAAACCACATAATACAAAATATATACTACATTTAATTCTAAAATAATGATAAGCTAGGTTTCCGCAATGTGTGTTATTACAACATGTTTATTTATTCTAAAATGACAAGAAAATGACCCGTCGAAGCTTAAAAATCGCTGTATTTCATTCAAAAATTATGAGAAAATGGCTCTGCGAAGCTTAAAAATTACCAGATTCTTTTCTAAAATGACGAAAAATGACCCTGTGAAGCCTAAAAATCACCGTATTTTGTTCTAAAATGACCAGAAAATAACTCTGCGAAGCTTACAAATCTCCGTATTTTGTTCTAAAATGTCGAAAAAATGACCCTGTGAAACTTAAAAATCTCCGTATTTCGTTCTAAAATGAGAAGAAAATGACCCTTTCAAGCCTAAACATCTCCGTATTCATATAAAATGACAAGGAAATGACCCTGTGGAGCTTAAAAATCTCTGTATTTTATACTAAAATCACAAGAAAATGACCCTGCGAAGCTTAAAAATCACCATATTTCATTCAAAAATAACGAAGACACAAATATACTAAAGTTTCACATCGATGCAGATGCCAGTCAAAAATTAACATGGGTTTTGTGACATTTTTAAGGACATCCAAACAAAATGGTGCTGAGGTTTGATTATGTGGGTTCAGTAAAAATTTTATGCTCTTAAAAATTCTAGATAATTTGTGCTTAATTTGGAAAAGGAACGAAATATTGTGGGTTACCAGTTCTATTTTTATAAGACTTTTACTCAGGTGTGAAATTGTGGGTTACACTACAACTGTTTTTCAAATTCTGATATCTGGAAAACTACATTAGATACAAGCCTCAATTTTTTTCTAATTGTTAGACAAAGGATTAAATTTTTGTATTAGGCGACTCCAACTTAATTAGTTGTTCTACGGGCGAAGTCGATAGTAGCTTATGGTCGGTCGTTCGGCGAAATAAAAATAATTTTATCGAAAATGTATGGTCGGAACAACAACAACAAAAAATAATAAAGAATAACAACGGAGGAGGGTGTTACGACAACCATTTTTTTCTATGTATTTTCGCATAACGCACTCAGTTTATATTTTTTAGTTGCGAAGGAAAAATAATAATAATTTGTCTCACTAAAAAAAATGTAACTGGTTTTTAAAAGTTATGCAGCAAGAATTTTTCTTGTCTTGTTTTGAAAGCTATACAGCAAGAATTATTCTTGTGCTGTTTTGAAAGTTGTACAGAATATACTTGTATTGTTTTGAAATCTATACAGAAAGTTATTCTTCTCCCACTTAAATTAATAAAACAAACAATTTTGTGTTCTTTTAATGTTTTTTGCGCAGTTTTATAGGAAAATCTAAATTTAAATGCAAATTCTTTATACGGACTATGGTTTAGTTGATAATATTTAAAGTCTTTCGCAGCGTTAAAATCATTTATTGAAAATTCATAACGGAGGAGGGTGTTACGACAATCGTATTCTACCTTGTTTTTATTATTTTTCCTAAATGGTATCGACTGAGTCTTGCTGTATTACAGTTTAGCTAGCGTAATTTTAAACATATATAATAATCATAACGAAGGAGGGTGTTACAACAATAATAATCTGTCTTGTTTTTCACTTGTATTATAACTATTTTAGCGAAAGTAGCTAATTTTTGTTATAAATCACATAAAAATTTAAACTTCTGTTTTAACCACGTAACTATTTTTGTGATTACAAAATTAGCGCATCGCACATTTTAGTTTTATCGCAACAAATTACCATGAACAAAGAATCAACTTCAAGTGGCCTTACCAATGGTGGTCCTAAAGTAACGTTATTGATTCACCTTGTTTAGCATAATTGTAGATTGACATTCAACCAACAAAAAATAACATCATTGATTATCTTCTATGCTCATTATATTTTCGCGAGATGGGATGAGAAAATGTTTTTTTTTTCATTTTTCAGAATATTTTCTGCTACATTTTTTCTCCTTTGCAACATGTTTTACTATTTTGATACATTTCTTCTTCTACATGAAAAAAACTTTATTCAAACTGTCATACCTTTAGATTAGATTAGAATAATGGTTAAAGCATCAGTAGGAGTTTCTGAGTGCAGTTGTAAAAAGACTTTCAAGCATAGACAGCATTTATATAGGCATAAACAGAGTTGTTTAAGCAAGACACTGTATAACTGTCAGTCTTGTAATAAAAGGTTTTCAAGACAAGATTCCTTGAAAAGACATATCCCTGTGTGCAAGCAGAACATATATAAATTTTGCAATCTATGTAATAAAGTTTTCCCGACTCCTTATAACTACAAAAGACATCTCCAACAAAAGCACATAAGAAGAAATTTACTTGTTTGAAGTGTGGTAAAGTTTACAACCGTGAACGTTTTTACAAGTCTCACATAGATAATTGCAACAATGAGGTGGAGCAACATAAACCTTCTGGTGAAAGGAACACAGGCGTTAACATCTCTTTTGAATGGGATTGTTTCATTGAGCGTGATAGATGGGTACTTTGGTGATGAAGTTCAAGATATGGTAAGGTACTTTTATGCCACTATCTTTAATTAAATCATAAAACATGCAAAAACCTTTTTCAAGTCATCAAAGCTTAATTATTTTAGGAGCTGTCGACAATGGTTGACCTAGATGTTTCTAAACTTTCATTGGATGACCCCTCTGTAAGAACTTCCTCATATATATGTATATAGATGTTAAGTCCTGAAATACAGAAATAATTATTACTGATCCTCTATATAGATAATACAACCAACATCAATCTTCAAGTATGCCAATAGCTAAACAGTGACTGGAGAGTTTGAGGTTAGCTTTCCCACTTTGGCTGTACCTTATGTGTTGACCGTAGCATGGCCAAATATAAACATTTTTAAAAGTGTTCTATGATTTGTTGCTAGGTATCAGAACAAGAATCTTACACGGAAACTTTAAGTACCTCCATGTCAATGGTGATAGTACCAGATATGCCTTCAGCTACTCCTATGTCAATGGTAAAACAACGACTACAGTCAGAGGTAATCACTGTCATTTTACTCTTTGCATGTGTTGTAGTTTATTATTGAAATACTTTTGTGTAGAGACACAGGTGTTCGAATCAATTAAGTAATGGTTCTTTTTGTAGAATGACTTCAGCTGTGTTTCACAAAGCCAAGAGGACAGTCCACGATTTTGGAAAGGATCAGGTATCATTACACCAAACAAAAAAACAGACTCGCAAGTTCAAAATATGACACCTAGTACAAGGAAAGGCAAGAGTCGTATTGCAGAGGATTTTGTCAAATTGATTTTTGAGTTTGAGCTACCACAAGATGATTTAGTTGATGTTTTAACTTTATCATTAAAGAAACTCAATGTTCTTGATCAAGTATCATTCACTCACAAACCAACTAAAAGTGGGCGAAAGCTTACTCCTTTTAGTTTCAGAAAAAAAATGTGGGATTTCTGGCATGAGAACAGCCAAGAATCAACTAACACCCGGGATATCTCAAAAATGCGTGTTACTGAGAAGCCACAAATTCAAAACGAGCTTAATTAACTATTACTTTGATTAAGCAGCGAAACCGAAAGTTCTATCAAGCAATTTGGAAGACAGTTGTAGTAACATAAAGCTCTGCACATAAAGTACTGCAAAGAACATCCTGATTCGATTGTAGCATGGGGAACCTTCTCTGCATTAAAATCCTTCTATGTTCGCCACACATCACAAAAGGATCTTGAAATGTGTTGCTGCAAACTGCATCTTCACGCGAGGTGGTCTTTGGCTGCAATCATTGAAATTGCAAGAAAGCAAAATATCCAACTACCAGTTACTGACTACCAAACATTTTGTTGGTATTTAATGAAGAATTGCCCAGAGGATTTGCATGCCTATGTTGCCTAGGAGTGCACACCAAGTAGCCGAACTGTGTGTGGACATATTCATTCCAACTGGCGTGACATAAGATCCCATCTACTCCTAAATTCATCAGACAATGTCACTGTTCCACTGATACATTTTATCCAATCTGCATATGAAAACAGAAAAGGCGAAATGCAGTCAAGATTGAAGGCAGTTAAGGAGGATGTCAATGCATTGTACCTTGCAGATTTTTTTGAGTCTTTCCTTGATAACATAATGCACCACCGAAATATATTAAAGCATTTCCGGTCAACTCATAAAAGATTTATTGATTTATTCGACAGCATCTACCTTGACATTGATTTTTCCGAAAATCTCACAATACCTGTAAAACATGAACCACAATCCTTGCACTGGCACAAGGAACAAGTTTCTGTGCATTCTGGCATACTTAAGCATTTGGGTGAAAAGTCATACCACCCCTACTTTTCAGATTAAAAAACCCATGACCAAGTATTTGTCAATGCGGTTTTGAAAGAAATGCTGAATACAGTAGTCCAAATAGATGCCAACGACACCATCATTATTGAAAGTGATAACTGCGCTGCTCAATACAAGTCCTCAGAGCACTTTTGGGACTGTCAAAACCTTGCAAACCAATACAATAAAAAACTGATTCGCATTTTTGGTATTGCTTGGCATGGAAAAGGGGAAGTGGACCATGTTGGTGGAATAGCCAAAGTGAGCATTCGCCAAGAAATTGCAGCTGGTGAATTCTTTTCAGATGCTGCAGACATGGTGAAATTCTCGCAGGGAAAATACAAGGATCATACATCTCCCCACTACGTTATCAAAGAAATAGATCCGAAGCAACTAGAAGTTGATCGTGCCACTTTAAAATTGAAGAATTTCAGGGGAAAATTCCAAGTTATAATTTTCATGCCTAATTCCAACACTATCAGAGCAGCACCTCATCTATGTATTTGCTGTCAGTGTCAAAATGAATATGGCTCATGTGGTTTGTTTCAACCACACCAGCTGATCATTCAAGATCTCAATCAAATTTTGCTAAGGTCAGATATACCTAAAGTTAGCATCCCATGCAAAGATGATGCAACAAGAGACTTTGTTGTTCCTGGTTCCGTTGTTGCCATGCTGCTGACAAATCTTTGATTGATACAGTCTGGTTTGTAAAAGATATTGATGATACATGCGTTGATCATAAGAATACTATTGATGACTATGGGAACAAGGTAGCAGATGGCGTATATTACATTGCAGAAAACTTTTTTGAATACTTGAGTGATGCCCATAATAAGAAAACATACAAGTTAAGTAAAAAAGTCCCCCTTTTTTACAAAGAGTGTATCGTTTACCCTTTCGTCAACATCACAGAAGGAAAAAAAGGCTACGAAATTGCCAACAATGACTTTACTGACATATTGTACTATGTTGAACAGAATGGTTTTAGCCATTTATGATAGCAGTTCTTTAGTTATTTAAAAGTTGTCTAATTTGTTAGAGTCATTAACTTTAGTTCATGTGGTTTATGTAGTTTTTGCTCAGTTATTATTAGTTCCAAGTTTTATAAAGAGTCCTGGAAATATCTAGATAGTCTGTTAGTTTTATGGTGTAAAATAGTTCATTAATATTTGATTAAAAAAGCTTAAATAAAAGCACTGTAACCTACAATATCACAGCCAAAAGTGAAAACCTTCAAATTATTTTTTTTTCTTAGTGTTATGAAGCAGGCATACAAGTTAATTTATTATAAAAAACATTTGCAAATAGCATTTTTTTTTTAGTTTTGTGATTTTTTGTTCCTGTAACCCACATAAACACACCTAATTCTAGTCAGAAGAAATTGTATTGATAATAACTGTTATTAGCCTATACATTGTAATAATTTTTATTTTTATGCAACATTGCTTACTCCTGAGTAATGTGGGTTACAATAACACTAATAATCAAAATATGTTTCTTATACCCAAAATGTAACCCACTAAAACACACTTAGAACATCAGAAAAGTGCACACCTAATTATGTGAGTTGAAATAATAAGCATTAAACATCACAACCCACTGTCTTTTATGTTAATTGAACGTTTTGTCCCTTCTGTGGGTTACATCAAAGTTCAGGATCAAAAACCAGCTGTAACCCACAAAATAACACCTAATTCCAAAGTTCAAACTACTGGAGTTGTTAGTACTATTGAGGTCTTATGTCCTCCTAAATTTTCAACACTGCACGACAATGCAACCCACACTTACCACTTTTTTGTAAAAAAGGCTAAAAAAGCAAAATAAAAAAATGTCACATTATTTTTGACCAGCATCTGCATTGTGTTCTTAGTTGTCGAAAAAAAGACCCCGACGTATTTTGTTATAAAGTTAAGAAAATAGGTTGCCTTATTTGGTTGTAAAAAGTTGTCATCAAGTTATTATTTCGTTCTAAAAAACTACAACATGCTCATGTAAACATCGATGTATTGTGTTTTAAAATAATGACAATGGGATATTACAAAGCTAAAAAATAAAATTTTACTTCGAACAAAACATGTCGAAATTATTCGAAATTATGCTTTGTTATTTTTAGAAGTATTTTTAAAAAAATACGAAATTCGTATTTTTGAAAATACGAAGTATGCAATTCTATTGTTTAAAAATACGTTTTAAAAATAGAAGTGGCCGATTTTCCTAGAGAGCATCACAAATGTTAACAATCTGCAAGCCTTGCATTCATTTCCTGAAAACTCTTATCCCTTGTCTGTTCTCTATATATTTTCTATCCCGTATTACAAAGTTATTTGAAGTTGATGTTATTCTTTTAATCCAGCGTGACTGAATTTGGTCATCAACTATTTAAACAGTGCTCGTTATTTTGCTTTGGGATGAGTTTTAAGTAGCTTCTTTTTCTGCCCATCTGAAGCTACCTGATAGATGCTTACGTTGTTTTTCATCCATTGGAACACTTTGGGTTTTATCAAGGTTAATAATGTTGTATGGTGTCATTAAGTCACCTGTAGACATACCCTACTCTTTTATTGAGAAACTTCGGCTTAAAAAAAATCATATGTTTTATCCTCCTTTCAACTAACAGACAAACTAGTCGAAATAACAATTGTAGCACTAGGATTAGCTGTTGCACTCAAACTTACTATAGCTGAACTTGACACAGCAGAAACAGGAATGCCAGGGTAGAATATTGTAATGTTTTTATTTTTACATTATAGGCTTTCCCAAATAGCTGTTAACAAAAGCAGGCAAGCAAACAATCCCCCAAATATACTTGGGTTAACTCTATAAAAGTGGACCTTTTAGCCTCCCCATAAATCTTCGAAATATAAAGAACATGAAATGTTGCATGCACATTGCCTTGTTAAGATGAATATGAGATAACAATCATTAAAGTTGTAATGACATAATGATGAAACTAATTTAAAAAAACAAAAAATTATATATTTACGTTTTCTGTGAAGAAATTTTGCAAAACCGCAATTGAAATTTTGCAAATTTTGAAATCTGTCATTCTCTTTGCAACAAGCAGATGTAATGTTTCTTAGTCTTGCATTTTAAATATTTCCTAAGAAAAAAATGGTTGACTGTAGAAAATGTTTTTCCAAGAATGTAAAGCAATCACCATCGAAATTATGTTTCAAATAAAATACCTTTTTAAACATCGTTTTAATCGTCCTCAAGAACTCCAAATATTGTGGTGATTTAGTTGCTTATTAGAAAAAATTCAGAAAAATAAGGTCTGCAAAAAGTTCCAATTTCATCCTAAAATGTTGTGTTATGGCAACCGTAATTTAGTGACTTTTCTTAGAGATATTAAGAAAGGTCACCAAATTTCTATACTTAATCGTTAATAAAAGTGATGTAAAAAAATCTGTGCAAGGGTGCCCCTACCCAAGGTCCCATTAGCGTTTAAGCTTAATCATGTTTGTGCTAAAGTGTAAAACTCTCTATAAAAGATTTGGAAACCTAGCGTTAGAAATTAATACAAAAATATGTACCATTAGAGTATGTGTTAATATTTTTTGTGTTTTGAGTCTTCTTTAATGCTGGTATATTGCATACAGTGTCGGCTAACCACTGGTGGTTGGCATTCTTAAAATCAATAAGAAAGAGTGCATTTTCTGAACATGTTGGCACGTTTTTTTCTTGTTTAAACTTTATTTTTTGATATTTTGGTATTTGTTACACAAAAAAGTATTAAGCGCTTAATAAACAATAATGAACACTTCCTTTAAATTGGGACAGTGCCACTGCTATTGTTCTTCCTATTATTGTTTTTTAGACTTGTTAGAATAAAAGAAATGTCATGTACACTCATCCCTGTTAGTCATATAAATAATATAGACAGAATTTCTGCTTTGCTAAAGGATCCTTCCAGTGAAGAGCAAGATATAATTGACAAAGGTATCTTTAGTTCTTACCTGAAGTTCAAGTAGAAGACATATTTTTATTTTATTTTTTAAGATAATGATATGAAATTAAGAAACATTCCTGCTTGGTTGTTCTTGTTACAGAGCTGTAGGAACAGTAGTCTTGGCACAGCACCTACTTTTTTGTTATGATTCAACCTTTGTAATTTAATATTTTTCGCGTTGGCAAAAAATTGCCGATGTGAATTTTCGTTTTTATTATTCGCCTCTGCAATCCACAATTTCATGTTGGCAAAAGCAGTGACAAACTTTTATTTTGGTGTCTGACGTCGGCAAATTGCCTTTTAAATTTAAGCTCTTCTTTTCCAAGCCAGCTTGTTCACATTTAAACTACTGTAATTTTATTTGGGGTAAATAAGCAAAATGCTCAGCAACCACTTTTATGTTTTTTATTAATTCTTGCATGTAAGGAAGACTTTCTATCACTTTTCTATCTAGCTATACTTTTTATTTATTTACAATAGATTCAAGGCAATTGAAGGATTCTATAAATTGCGAAGAAAAAATTTGCTTTTTTTTTCAAATCACCTCGGCATTCACCTTGGCATTTGCTGTGTGCCGACGTGAATTAGAAAGGCTGTGATGAGAGCAAAGTAATCCCATACAAATGTTGTCATGTTCTACTTGATATAGAAATCACTGGCCTACCATAGCCACTGACTACTCTGAAGACAAAAAACATTACATATCATTATAAGTATTTTAATTTGTCTTGTAAATTATATGAAAGGTTCAAATCTGTTCTCTGATTCTTGATTAATATGAAAATAGACAGGCTAAAGAATCTTTTTTTTAAAAAAAAATTAAATGTGCTGTCCTCCACAAATCCTTTTTATTAATCTACATCGCTAATTTTCTGATCAGGTGTCTGCTGTTTGAGCAATGAAAAAGATACATGTTTGAAGCAACCATTAGCATCTGGGGCAAATCAGTAAATTTAAAACCTTTTTACACTCAGCCCATTTGGACCTAGAACAAAAAATTGACTAACTTGTCATGAAACCCTTGGTTAAACCTACAGAAATAACGCAACAAGCAAAAGGAAAAGTAAATTTTTGTATTTCGTTACATAGATAGATACATACCAATAGGCTCTAAAAAAATGCATACTGCACACACAACTAAATGCAGTTAGTAGCATCAGTACAAGCAAGACAAAATAGACAGCAGCTAAAGTGGATGTATTAGGTAGGATCAACTTTAGTGAAGAAATCGAGTCAAGGCGAATTTCACAAAAACAAGACAAATTTAATACGTATGAAAATTGGATTTCAGAAAAAAACATGAAAGAACATACGACGACGAAAATATTTTTTATTTAAAACAAAACAAAAAAACAATTATTTATAATTAATGACGTTATTCTCTCATGACATTAATTAAGTGATTATTATAATGTTTAAAGATGGATCACGACAGTCACGATGCTAAAAAATTCAACTATTGTGACAGCATCGCAAATATACGCGGTCCACCATGTTAGATGTCCTGATTCCAGTACTGTAAATAGGATAAATAATTACCACAATTCTTATTAGGTTATGGAATGTAACAACATCTCAGACACACCTAAATATGTGGCTTTTAAAATATTGTTACTGGCCCATTGTGTATTTTTTTTGTAGCAGGTTAATCACTGCAATATACTGTCTTAGGTGGTAAAAGTACCAAAATTTGAAAAAAGCTATTGCAAATCATGCAGCCTGCATTGCCCCCATCAGTATTAGTAATTTCTAAAAACTGCACGTTTCATTTAAGCTTAAAGATTTATATATGACTTTAGTAAAACTTGAAAAATTGACCTGAAACTTGGTATGATATCTTTTTAGACTGGTTTGATGAGATATAGCTAAAAAAATATTCCATTGTAAACTAGTTTCTGACTTTCTGAATTATTAAGCCATTTTCTGATTTGCCAATAAACCATTTCACAGAGTATCAATTTTGACAAAGATACACATGCTGAAAACATTAAAACAAATTTTTTTCAATAAAATGACAAACTGTAAAAACAATTGTTTAGCCGAGAAGATAGAAATCGCTTTGTATGATACAAACAAATTACTTAATAAACGATCAGAACTAATATCTAAAATGTAGGCATATAAATAAATATAAACTTTTACAATAGGACACTAAGGGCTAGGAGATTTGACGTCACTGATACCATTAGACGTCAAATCTCCTAGCCCTTAGTGTCCTATTGTAAAAGTTTATATTTATTTATATGCCTACATTTTAGATATTAGTTCTGATCGTTTATTAACTAATTTGTTTGTACCATACAAAGCGATTTCTATCTTCTCGGCTAAACACACATTACATTTTGTTGCTTCAGAGTTTGGGATAGATGGATAGCAACTTTTTAGAGTTTTTTTCCAGAAGTATATTTTTGCAGTAGTAGCATCCACCCTGGTTAAACTCATGATTGAAAATATAAGCTCAAGATTGATAACATAAAACAGCATTATAATGGATAAATAGTGAGCTAGCTGGTGTGCTAAATTTATGTAAATTGAGACTTTTACTTAGCTAGCTATAGCTAAATCTAGCACCTAAAAGCTACAAAACAGAGACTGGCTACGTAAGCAAGTTTCAGAATTACATGTAGCTTAAATAATAAAAAGTTTTTTATAAATTTAAATAAGTGCTTTGGAGTCATCAATCAAATTAAAATTCTTTTCACCATCTTTTACTGTACTGTCATATTCACTTTCTCAAGTTGTGCTTAAAAAACTATTTAAATAACAACTCACACTGAGCTTTTAAATCTAAAATATTCTTTGAAATTTTCAACTCAAACTGAATAAGAAATCACATTTATAGACAACAACATTGTAAGTGAATTTGATGTCGCTATCTCGTCATATTATTTCTTAGTTAACTGTTATTCCCTTTTTTAAGGTTTTGAGGATACATTTGGTTATGAAGATGGCCAAGGTTTCAGTGATGGATGTGATAGCTTGGAGGAAACACCGATGAACGTAAAGTCTTTAATATTAAGTTGAATGTTTAAATATAAGGTTATATATGTAACTATATCCAATCAGCTGGGCGTCTTAGGGGACACTGTAAGCCCTCTATGCGGGTGTGAGGATAATCACCTATTTCAGCACATTCAAACGTAATAGGGAGGACATTTACAGGCTTGTTTTATATAGGTTATTTGGTAAAAATGATAGCCTGGGTATATTCTAAAAACATTCTTAATTCTGAGCCTAAGAATTCTTATCATTCTTAAAAAAATAATTAAAAAAATTGGAAATTACGACCGTTACAGCCCTCAAAATAATTTTTTTGGATCAGTCTGACAAATTGTCCATCACATTTCCAGTTTGGTCCGCAGCTCGTTTTTAATGTTAGTCAGAAAAAAAGTCTGATAAATTCTCTTCTTGGTCAAACACTGATCCATGAGTCAGTCTGTTCATAGCCAACCTCACCATCCTAGCTAATTCGCCGACTCCTGACTTATTTAAAAGAACTACGTAGACATGAATCTCAATTGCCTGGCACATTCGTTGTTGGTAACCATGTTTTTCAAAAGAAATCCAGCCATGCCGTCCTCAACTAATGCAGAGGTGAACGCTGACGGAGCACGGATGAAACAAGTCTGCAAGACTGCACTTACATGCGAAACAGACATTATATCCATGGATTTAAGAACATTAATACTTTTGTTGTCGAGTTCCAGCCAAGTTGACAGCTTGAGGTTTAAACTCGTACGTAAAAAAATCATGAGTTTAGTCATTAATTAAACTATGTAACTACATGTGGAAAAAACATTCGGCAGGGGCGCTTATTTAAGCAGGGGCGCTTATTAACTTTACTAAAATAAAAACAAGTAAAATGTGTCATTTCATTTCTTTCTTTCACTTTTAACGAACAATATCTAAACAAAAATTAATCTATCTTAATGTTTTCGTCTTCGTCTTCCTGGTCTGAATCGACTGTGAGAAACTCGGGTGTTGCTGTGACAACGTCATTTTCATCTATTTGGAATGGATCAGTATCTACCTCAGTTAAAATTGAAAGCTGGCTTTTTAAAATGTCCTTTCCCGCTTTACACGGTTGGGTGTCCTTGAAGCAGTGAATACGATCGTCTTCTGATCTGTCTGTCACAAGCTTCAGTGCACATGACTTGAAAGAGGTTTTGATAGTTTCTGGAGTAATTTTTTCCCAAGCCTCCAGGATCCATTTTTCGATTGTACGTCGGGGCGGAGGTTTTAAGTTTCCCCCAGCAGTGAGCTTGGTAATTCCTTCTTCCGCTAGCCAATCATCGTATTTTTCTGTTTCATGAGCTTTGAAGGGTTTGTTTCAGCTTACGTCATGAGCTTGAATATATTTTGTACAGCCGCCTGGTACAATAAATACGTCAATCTTTTTGGAGTGTAGAGAAGATTTTACACTGTCCTCGATGTGACGTTCATAAGAATCCCAAACAAGATAGCAACGGGTAAATGAGAAAGCTCCGAGAACTTTATTAACCCATATATTGGTTAGTTCAGTGTTCATCCAGCCATTTGGGGATGATGCTATATAGCAACTTTTTAACTCTTTATCCATTGCGGCTGTCTCACGCTTTGCACCTTTAAAAACAAAAGGTGGCAATTTTGTGCCATCATCCTTTGCTGCAAGGCAAACAGAAACGCGAGATTTCTCATGACCAGTTGTTTTTACGGTCACTGTCTTTTTCCCTAAGCCGTCCACTGTTGTAGAAGAAACCATATCTGCCCATACAGGGATCTCGTCCATAGCTATGATATCAGCAGCCTTGTATGGATGTTTCATAGACAAGCGGCGGACATGTAAAACAAATGCTACTAACTTATCAATAAGTTGATCTGGATCTTTTTGTGCTATGGATGTCTTTCGTCGCAACGACAAACCATATCTTTTTATAAACCCTCTTAACCAGCCAGATCTTGCCATAATTCTCACTAGATTCGCCTTCTTTAAACATTTCGACATACATAAGAGCTGCCTTTTTCATGATGAGTTTTCTTGATACACAAAGACCTTTAGTACGTCTTTCATAAATCCACTCAAGAACAGCTTCATCTAACTTTTTCGGCGAAAGGTTTTCTTCCTCCTCCGTCGATGCGTTTTCTTTGGCTTCCTTTCGATTTCTTGTTTCTTACAGTGTGTTCGATACTGGCTTCTTTTTCACACCATTCACGAATCCTTTTTCTATCAACTTTAAACTTTTTCTTAGCAGCACGATTACCATTTGTCTCTGCATAAGAAATTGCATCGAGCTTAAATTTCAAGGGATAGCTCTTACCTTTTTCTCCTTTGTGAGAACTTGACTTAATTTGATCTTCTTCCATGATAAAAGCAAAACAAGGTGCTAGGAGTGTAAACACCAACTTATTCTTAAACAAACTCAAAACACATAAAAACAGTAACTTCGAAAGTTCGAATTCAAAATTTAATACATTTATTTTGAATGTCAAATTTCTTAATTAAACCTGAGAGTTAAAAAGGAATAAACACAAGCAAGATGTCAAGAACAAGTATTATTAACTTTGAAATGTTTTACAAAGTCAAATTTACATGCGCTATAAGGGGATATGGGGAAAAACTTGTGTGCAAACATGACAATAGAGAAGAATCTATAACCCATAACAAACACGCTATTGGAGTTTTTAAAGAAGATGGTACTCTTGTTGGCCATGCACCAATCGAACTCTCTCGTCTTATAGACTATTTTATGAAAAACAAAGACGAAAACTTTGTTTCAGCTGTAGTTGTGGGGCCAAGAAAACGGGAAGTAGGACTAGTTGTTCCGGCGAAATATTCAGCATACCCGGACAATAAGAGTGTAGCAAATATCCTCTCAACTGAGCTTGCAGGAATAAAAAAAAAGTATAGCCACTTTGAGCTGGTTTTTGAGGAGGCAGACTCGAAGGAAAGACTCGTTAAAACACCACTTTTAAGATGAAACTTTACTTTTGTTTAGTAAAATACATTTAAACAAAACCTATTTTTTTTTTTATGCCTTGTTCCAAATAAGCGCCCCCTTCTGATAGCCGTGTGATGAAACAAGCGCCCCCTCTGGCTATTGGGGGGGGGGGCGGTTATTCAAGCAGGGGCGCTTATTGAAAAAAATGTCTCTTGGGGGGGGCTTATTCCAGCAGGGGCGGTTATTCGGCAGGGGGCGCTTGTTCCGTCATTTACGGTAATTAAGATTTAGAAAAGCTTTCGCACATAAGAAAACGTTGATAAGGTTTAAAACCATCAACCTGGGAAAATCGAAATGCGTCATAATGATCCTGCACCTCAATTAATTTAGGTGCGCAGTGAAGAACTCACGACCAGGTCTGTATTCTTATTCTTATTCTTATTTATTAGGATGGTCCTGTGTGAAAATAAGATAGCCTGACATCCTATGTATAAGGGCAACTGGCAGCTGTGGATCAATTATGTCATTGTTGTTGCTGCGCGAAGTTTGTGTTATTGAGATTAATTTCAAAAACAAAATTATAATTTTATTCCAAAAAATATTGATTTCAAGAACCTTAAAAATAAGGAATAATGAATGATTTAATAATTATCATTGATAATACGTTGACTCAATTATTATTTCCAACCATGGAAACAAATTGCAGTTTGACGATATCGGATGGCCTGGCCTCTTTACATTGTTTTTTTATATCACGGGACAACCTCTTTGCTATCTCGGATATTAGCAGTTTCACGCTGAAATCTTAAAAAACGTACTTCCTGAGAGTGATTAGGCAGGAGAGTGGAAATCTTTAATAAACCCGTGTTTCTTGTTTTATTTTGTTTTACCTTATTTATTTACCCTATTAACACAGGCCCTGAAATAACACCGGACGTTTTTACACCAACCCTTTTTACACTGCCCTTATTCCGTCACCACCGAATATCCACTTACGCCGTTTAGGGTTGTGTATTACGTCACACTAGAAACTTTCTAGATTTTTTTTAAACTTCTTTTAAATCACATATATATTTTTAATAAGCCAGCCTAATAAAACAGTTTCTGACAGTTCTTTGTCTGACTGAACTTCTATTCTATTCTCATTGTCGTCATCCCCTTCTTTCGTGGTCAGACGGCTGATATGTCTCCACGCGATGTGAGCAATTTTATGTTTCATGCCAGACGCAATGATATTTACTTCATTTTTGAATGTTCGATGTTTGGAATCTTACAAATTTGAGGTAAAAGTCCTAGTTTTTGGTTGAAGAAACCCAAAAATAGTGCAACTTACCAGGGGTACGACTTCAGAGGAGATGATTTCAGCCTAAGTTGATAAAATAATTCAAGGGAATTGAAAATCTGTCCGACTTGGAAAAAGTCTGACTTATCAAGGCTACGGGTTAGCGAGAGTCTACTGTACAAAAATAAATCTTAAAAGCTCCTTCGTAAAATGTCAAAAAAGCCACAGGTTCAATTCTGTCAATTCTTTTGGTTGTTATTCTGCCACAGTATTGAACTTCTTAATGTAGCTGAATGTTTTTCCATGTCGAGTTTCGATAACCATAATAACCTCTACTTCTAATGATTGCAGTGAATGACTGCATGTCTCATTTACTTGAACTCTCGCCTCTTTTTCCCTTCACCCATATGCATTCTTAAATGCTCTTTGTGATACAAGTATAGGTAACGCCTCCCCATCTCAAGCCATTAAAACCTCATCACTTAAACCACTTTGGAAGATAAATAGAGTGCCATAAGAAGGCTCAACAATGACCAACGTTTCGACTAGTGGTGACTTAATTTGTAGTGTTACAAATGTTTCTTTCTTCAGGAAATCCCATCAGTACAGGTCAATAAATCATGGTTGCAGTTTGCTAAAATATCATTGTCTCCGACAGAAGAATTTCTTGTTGCAGCCAAAGAAAACAAAGCTGTGTTTTTGACAAGTGAGCATGTCATTTGCATAAAAGAATAATTACTTTTTAATGGAAACTATAACTATAATCTTCCTTCTTTTCACATAGAAAAATGGGATGAGCAGCCGTTTTATGAAATTACATGGAATGGTCACTTGTCTTTAGCAAGCAGGTATATCATAAACCCAAACACTATCTAAATTTTATCATATATATCTTTTTTTTGCATAAAGCCTAAAATACACAATCGAAAATCTAAGAAACTGAATAATGTGTAAACAGAAAAAAAAACAGTTTCCAACTATGACCTGTTTTTTATTTTTTAAGGTTACTGTAAAGGAAAAAACTCACTTGATGAGTAGTCTCAGAAAAACCCTTATAATTTATCAATACTTTTATATTTTTTCTTATTTTTTTTGTTCCTGAATGCTTGATGAAAGACGTATTTGATGGTGTTATTTTCGTGAGATGTTGATTTCCAAAAAGAAAATATAATTAAATAAACACTCACCTTTTTTTCACCGTAAAATTGCTTCTTTTTCCGAACGCGTGGTCGCAGACTTCTTGTTTTTGCACCATTACATTCAGCATAAATTAAATTCAAAAAGTTTCCTGGTTTTTCTTCTCTAATAACGTCGTTATGAAATTATTTGAATTCGCTTATAACTAATTTATACAAAAAAATCCGGGAATCTTTTGTGCATAATTTATTCAGCTTTCCATTACCAAAAATTTTAATGAGCCAATAGGAAGCTTTCAGAAAAAGAGACCACAAACGTGACGGCATTAACAGGTCTAAAATTACTGGTGACAAAAAATGTCAAAGTTTGCTATTAATTAAATATGACATCATAATTTATGCAACATAATTAGATCTGACATTCTTTAAATGTGAATATCTTGAGAACGAAAAGAGGTTTTTATAAAATTTAAAAAGACTTGTTAACCAACTTTTTAAGCTCTATAATATAAGCCCAACATCATTTTATACCTCGGGTTCCCTTTAATATGATTTTGACAAAAAAAGTTTAACATGTTGGAAATTCAGCTTGTTTTTAGCCAATAGGAATCTTTGTGCAGAAAATGTGAATGAAGTAAAGCGATGTTAAGGCATAGTTGTTTTAAAATTTTAAAACTTATATGAAGAAAGGAAAACAAACATGGCAGAGAAACAATGGTTAATGGAGGAGAGTTTATGGAATGTTTGAGCAGAACAATGCAAACATAAGATTGAAAAAATAAAAGCAATTGCAAAATTAGGCAAAAAGCTTGACATTTCAGGTGGGTTTTTAATAAAATTTTGTCAATATGTGTTTTTGTTATGTGCATTTTGTACAACCTAACCCTATAAATTTCATGTATATTTTTTTGTTTTAGCTGAGAAAGTCGAGAAAAAAATAAAAAAATTCTGCACATACTGTTCGAGGGAGGCAGCAAAGGAAAGAAACCGAAGCAAAAGTGGGGCAGGAACTAGCAAACAAATTATGAGAGTAAATGACCACATTATGAGGCAAACACAAACTTTATTGGATAAAATAAATTTACTTAATATTAAAATTTATTTACATTGAAATTATTGGATACAATACAACCACATCAAACATATTCATAATCTTCCTGCCAAGAAACTGGACCATGATTTACAAAATAGTTTTTTTCATCATTCATGCAATTAGCAGCCAGCATTTTTAACGATGATCAAGTTCCAACCCTGCAGCTGTCAAGATCTTTAGATTCCCTAAAACACAGGCTATACTACTTATTCTGTGTGATCGGGGCTAATTTGAATCGGCAATAAACAATTTGAAAACGCCTGCCAAGATACTAAATGCATTATCTGCCACAATTACATAGGGCAACTGTGTGTTGTCTTTTATAGTTCTAGGTGAGGAAATGTTAAGGCTTTTCGTTTTATTAGCTCCGTATAAACATACTCTCATTGCTAATTCTAAATTACAAAAAGTATATTTTATTTAATTTTCAAAGGATAAGGAATTAAAGAAAGCTCAAACAGAACATAACAAAGAAGATTCTAAAGAATTGGAAACATTATGGAAGATGAAGTTGGAGAGAAGAACACCAAAAAAAATCAAGAAAGTGCCTTGTACCAAGCAAACTTAAATTACCTAGTGGTGAAGCAAGTAAAAAGTCTGACATATCATTTTTAAATTCTAAAAGTAAAACATTTAAAAAGAAGATACTAAAGAGAAATTTTGAAAAAAAACGTTGCAAGCGAGTCAAGAAATATCAAAGATGAAAAAGCTTTTCAAATTTTCAAATTTAAATTTCAAAAACATTGCATGATATATAACAAATTGGATTCAGACAAGATGTTGCCAATTTCATCCAGCACAAGTCCCGTACCAGTATCAACAACATCTCGCTAATAAAAAGGTGCAACTAAAATACATTCACAATAGTGACACACCCAATTCTGTTGGTTAATTTACATTTGGGAAAACCAAAGTGGTGTATGCTACTTGGCCTGTGACCACAAACCATGCTAGGTTTTAAAGGCTCTTATATGACTCTGATAAGTTGCTAAAAGAACATTTTGGACACAATAAAAAATGAAGATGTCTAGATGTAGTCACTAAGTTTGCGCACATTTAAAGCAGCTAAATAGGGCGACCAGTGATATTTTTAAAAAAATCACGGTTTTTTATAAGAATATCAAAATTCAAACCGGGTCTGGTCATTATTTAATTTCTCTATTGTTTTCCATTTATCTTTATTTTTCTAAACAATAGGCTTATTTGTTAACCTGAAATACCAAACCAGATTTTCATTATTCTTATTTTTTTTAGCAAACCTTAAGACTCATCTGGATAACCACCGCCACCCCATTAATTCTTATACATAAAGCATGTAATAGATTTCAAATGAAATATATACAGCGGGTTGATTTATTTTGTCTATGCCTTACGTTGGCTGTTATAAAGAAGGGAAGCTGGGAAATTTAAGACTTCAATGCACCCGGTCAATGACCTGGACGTTGTGTTCAGTATTTTGAAGAAAAAATTAACTCTTTGCGCTTGCAAAGGGTTGATCCACATGCGAAAGAATTGTCCGTTGTCAGACACCGTGATCATTAATCAATGCGAACATAAATCCATGTTGTTAAAGTATATTTTTTTACACGCTAACTTTTGCACCACAAGCAATAATATTTATTAAATTGATACGTTTTAAAATAAGTTCTACACGTTAATTTAATTGTCTTTTCGCTAATCTGCCCAAATTGTTGTTTCTATTTTCTGCACAACAGAATCGTCATTCCTTTTTTATTTTGCACACAGAAATTTTACTGCATTTAAAAAATACTGAGATGGGCGAATACGTAACGGGACAGTACTTAGAATGCTTTCCAGTCAGTCAGCCAGCCAGCCAGCCAGCCAGTCTGCCAGCCAGCCAGTCAGAAACAATACTATCCAACAACACTTATGGTTTTCACATCAGTCCCCCTGTGACTCCTTTTACATCCAACATTAGAGCAAACTTATACCAAAGTAGTGTAAAAAGTTTATGTAAATATGTATAGTAGTTAAAGTAATATGTCCTACCTTACAACTTTTCGTAAGGGGTATATCACAGTCACAAGGTATCTTAGTGTTACTGCAAGCTTTAATTTTCGAGGTATAGCACATCAAAGTATTTTGTTTCTTATTATTTACTAATTAAAAAGACGATTGAAAGCATCAGGACTCATTCACAAAAAGTTAGTTAGTTGCACTGTTCAAAATATAATATATTTGACACAGACTTTTAGAGCATGTAAAATACAAAAATGAAAAGATTACGTAAAACATATTATTTATATTCTATAGTGACATCATCAGCTGTATAAAATGTGTTCCATTGGCTTCACAGCAAAGGTAATATCGTCATTAGTTTTAAGCTATGTATGCATACCGGTGAATCAATTCTTTTTGTTCTTATAATTTAGAAGTTCTCAAGGCACACCTGATTGGACATGTATCATTGTTGGATTTGTATCAGGATATATACGCATATACATGCCAGTAAGTTGGATCTCTGACGATGTAAAGATGGATGCAGAAAGTTTTAAAGATAAGAAGCACTTTTTGCAGCTACATTGCATTAAAACTGTTCTGGACAACAATTTCTTTATAAATCATGCTTTTTCAAATTAGTTCCTTCTTTCTAGCAAGTTTTGTTGTCAGAACAGATTATCAACAGAAAATTGGCTGCATTTGTCTGGTTTCTAAAGGAAACGATTGGAAAATAAAATGCGATTTTGAATTATTGTCATCTTTTTTTCGTATTTTTCCTGAATTTTGATTTCATAAATTATTTTCCATTTTTAGGATTTTTTTAGTTGTTGGTGCTATTTTATTACCATCTTTTAAAATAACAAGCTTTTTGTCCTCTTTATTATTTATTTAGGATGCTGAATGTTTTTCATCATTTAGTATGTGCTCACCAATTTTTAAGTTACCTCAGTATAAAAATGACTAATAGCTCAAATGAATTACTGTCACGACAATGTCAGGCATTTTTTTTGTATACAAATGAATTAAGTTTATAACTTGAACGATAAATCCAAAATATATATGGGCTATGCTCAGGGTCTTCAGACATGGTCAACCAAAACTGACCTGAAAAATTTCAGCTGCCACACCTGGCTAGTATGCTTGCATAATTTATTTGCTCCATGAATATAAACATGGAGAAATAATTTTTACTTATTTTAAACCCTAAGTATATAAGCATAGGTCTATCTTTTTAGGTGGTCAAAATAAATTAGAAATCTTGTTTTTAGTACGTATGAAATGGAATTTCAATTCATGATTTTCTGAGTTCAATTTGTGAAAGTTTTTAAATTAGAATAGACGAATTTTGATCAATTTTATTTTCAAACAGGCCTTAGTTAACTAGGGAAATCAACCGAAGAAGACATAGGTTTTCCCTATGGGGTTATTGGGTTATCAAAGTGTTAGACGCAAATTAAAAAAATGTGTGTAATGACATAATATTAGTTAGTAGTTAGTAGGACTAGTTGTTAGCTCATAGAAAAATCAGGCTTGCTCGTCGTACATTGGCAACCGTCTTGAACAAATATGGCTATTATTCATGTCTGATGTTCAAAAAGCACTCATACAAATAGAGATCACAACTTGTGAAACAGAAATTACCGAACACACACGATAAGGCATGTGTGCAGCTAAGGTGCACCTTAAAATTAAAATTCAGTTTGTAAATTCCAGTTTTGCCCAAAGCAAGCTTTTGAATGTATAGTTTTAAACTTCATTTTAAACTTCTAGTTTTGTGCCTAGAATGGAAAGCAACTCTTGTCGCAGTATCTCCATGAAGGGAGAGTGATTAACATCAAACTAAAAACTAAGCAATATTTTCAAAATGTTGGTTGTACTGGCCAGGTAAGTAGTCTCTTATCACTATAGATTTTCCTGCCTAGTTTATCCATACTTTTAAAAAACGTTAATTGAGTTTGAAAGCAAGCAACAAAAACCTTTTTGTGAAAAGTTTAGAATCAATTTATTTTTGCTATGGCATTGTATCTCATGCACGATTTGTGTTGATTCAAATATTCAATTATTTCAACCTTTTGTTCTCAACAACAGAAAAAAATATTCTTCTCTGAAAATATAAAATAAAGAAAATAATACGGGATTCCTGCATTGAAAATTATATTTTTGTGTATCCTTAACACAAAGTAGTGATTCGGCTAATATTTTGAACAAAATACGGCTATTATTATAGAGATTTATCTGGTGAGTTAACATTTCCAGTTATAAGGTGAGATCGTTATCAAACTATCAAACCCTGCATCAATGCATGATATTAATAATATAAATTGCCTTGTAGCATTGCCCTATAATAATAGACTACTTCCATGTTTCTGTCTGTAACAGGCAAGGCAGATGTGTTTATTTTTCTTTGAAGTTGCCAAAAAACTTGTCTCAATAGTAATGGAGAAATTAAACGTCACAACGTCAATAACATGACTTTAACATCAATAGCTTAAATTTAAATTCATTAAGCCATTTGAGGCCAAATAACTCGGAAACGGGGTGGTGACGTCAGTAATTTTTCACTGTATGGGTAACTAGGGGTAACTTGGAACCAAATTGGGTAAGTTTCCCAAACCTGGGTCCCCGAATCCGTTTCAAAGAATCTTTAAATACTTCTGTAACCATTTCTTAAAAGTACATGATCCTATACATTTTCTTGATCAGTGTTTCAGGCTTTACACAATAGATTTTTTTTTGTACATTGATAGACTTTTGTTGACGTCTGCAAAAATTTTAAACTCTTACATCAGTGTTTTTAAACTCTTGATCAGTGTTTCAAGCTATACATTTTATTGGGCCTTTGCTGACGCTAGCAAAATATTTTAAAAAGCTATATCTCCTTAATCTTTCATTGAAAGCACATGGTTCTATAAATTATTTTGATCAGGGTCTCAACCTCTTCACAATAGGTGCAATGGGTTCACAAATTCCAGAAAATCTCTTTTTTGTGTATTGACAAGTCATGCTGAAGTCATCAAACTAATTACGGTGTGTTTATAATTTCTTGCAAGACAAACTTTGAAATTCAGTTTTTGATAAGCAAGGTTTTCTTCTTTATAACTCATGAAAATAATGATTTTTAATGCAGCGATCCTGTTAACTTATGTTAAAGTTTTCACAGGTTCAAATAGTTTCCAATAATATAAAGCTAACTTCCTTCCTGTAGCTGTGTGTAAACCTCCATTTTTTAAAAATAATTTTTCAGTGCTAAATTTTAGAAAGTACTTTTTAAAAAAATTAATTTAGCTTGAAGAATTACTTGTCTTATATCCAGATGCAATTGTTACCATTGATGGTTTCAGTATGTATCAGTCTCTAAGAGCATGTCGAAACCAGTTTGCCAGAGGTATAATTTTTTATTGTTTTATTGTTTAGTATGTATGGAGGATAAAAGCCTCTTGCATGTAATTCTTTGTTTATAATAAGTTACCAGATTTGTACAATAATTTAAAATAGTGGTGCATATTAAATTTGGTGGGTGTTTGTGTGGACTTAATTTAGCATATTTTAAAAAAAATGCCAAACTCACCAAATTTTCTCCGTTCTGAAATTTCTCCTCTAAGGTAATGATACTAGGCAAATGTGAAGGTACGATTTAGAGGAGAACTAACGATTGATAACAAGTTGTGCTTAAAATGTTCATTATAATGTGAATATAAACTGTGTTAATTTTTGTGAACTTTGGTTCTCAAGATATTTAAGGTCAAAGAAGTCCTATGGTCACTGCCATGACAGCGTCGATTAGCACTTTTTGTTTGGTAAAATACTAACTTATGTGAAGTAAGTCTGCGGGAATGTAAAAAACGCATTCTGAATTAATGAAGCGAGGGAATGCTAAACTGTGCCTCCTGTGATTGTCTAAGAGTACTATGATTTATCATGAGGTTCGAGTGATGAAGAAGACAAGTTAAATTCCAGTAAAACAACTTTTTCATAGAAAAAATAATTTTCAACAATTTAACAATATGCGAAAGTAGGTAAACAAATCAAAACTTTTAGACTGTTTTTGTTTTGCTATCACAAAATCACTTCCAGTACACTTTTTTGTGCATAATCATTTGAAGTTTTATTTTTTAAGTACAGCAAATTAAATAAAGCACCTGTTGTCTTTCTCAAGATGTTTTGATACA
The DNA here is from genome assembly GCA_030067915.1 of Hydractinia echinata. Lineage (NCBI taxonomy): Eukaryota > Metazoa > Cnidaria > Hydrozoa > Anthoathecata > Hydractiniidae > Hydractinia > Hydractinia echinata. The sequence continues at coordinate 185,502 of JASGCC010000286.1, read as the reverse complement.
AAAATAACACAAGAAAAATTTCAAAATCAAGTTGAATACAGGTTATACTCATAAAACTCTTAAAACTATATTTATAACGGTGAAACAGTATTTATTCTAATAAAGATATTTATTTTAAAATATGATAAATAAAACTCTCTTGGTAACATAATAAAATGCGAAAATTTAAAAAAATTTATGCCATGTTGTTTTCGTGATATGTAAGAATGTTTTTATTACATAAAAACATATATATAGTTTTTTTCATTAGTTCTCCTGTAATACACTGTAGGATGTGAACCGTCATCATGGAGTCAAATGACGTATTTTTGATTATTATATAATAAATGTTGCTTTACAGCTACATGAATTTTCAGTAAAATGGAGAAGTGAATGCTTCCATCATCAGAATTTTCTGTTACCAGCCTGGTGCATAAAGATTTGCTATGAAATTCTGCTGTAATATAGTCAAAAAGTTGGTTTCAGCATAACAAATTACCATTAAAAATAGCCATTTTTCATATGGATATGGGCTATCTATTTTCTCATCTGTTATCACATAATGAATTTATGTTATTATGCAGTAATTATTTATTTTCTTTATTTTTTTTAGCTCAGGCCAGCAACACTTTTAATGTGATGTCTGAACCACCACCATTAGAGTATCACAAGTGGAGAATAGAATCTCACGATAAAGTTGAAGATGTCACTCAGTGTGGTTAGTATTGATTTGTGTGTAACGGCCTGATTCCTTGCAGACACAATGCAGGTTAGATAACTTTTCACTTAGTGTGGTTAGTATTGCAGAATAGTATTATATGGAAAAAAGGGAAACAAGTCCTGTTAATTAGATTGTGAGTTATGCATGTTGTTTTTAAAATATCAGAGTTTAAAAATGAAACCTAACAGGGGGGACAGGACAGTTCTGGTGAGTTTCAGGATTGCATTATTTTCATTGAACAAGATTAAGTTATCCAATCCTACTTTGTATGTGAATTGTGATTGACTCATTGTTAGGAGTCGTTTGAGAGGCTCACAACCTCTTTCCCAGGATTTCTTGCCTTTTTATATTGGGACAAAAGGTGAAAAAGACCCCGTAACCGGCTACCCACAGCACCGCGTTAATCCCTCGTATGTTGAGGGGCGGTATGGAGGCAATTGTTCATTTGTTTACCCTACTTTGGTATGCTTGGAAAAATTTTCCTTCAATGGTTTTTATTTATAGCCGAAACAAGTAATTTGTTTTAAAAAAATGTTGGAAGGTCAAGAATTAGTTGCAGTTCTCCCTACCGGTTTTGGAAAATCCCTGCTTTTTCAGTTGCCGCCATTTTTGATACCTCAAAAACATCAAAAGGAAGAAAATATAGTCATTGTTGTAAGCCCTCTTAATTCGATAATAACTGATCAAATTAATGCGTTGCTGAGCAGAGGCATTCTGGCAGACAGATTATCTTGTGACATAAGACAGCAAAATAAAACAACAAATTGCTAGTTCCTCATCAGACATAGCATCAAAAGATGATGTTGAAAGTGTTCATGATAGAGAGCAGCTTGTTAATTCCTAAGAATGTTGTTAGTGGAAATTTAAACATTTTGTTTTCCCATCCAGAAGCTTTTTTTAAGAATCAAAGGAAGATCTTTGTTAAAATTAGACACCTACCAAAGTTGAATTGTGGCATGTGTGATTGATGAGGCACACTGCATCAGAATGTGGTAAGTTTAAAATAAAGTAGCCAAAAAAGTATATATGTGACGGTTTTGGGGAAAACGGTACCAACCTATAATATCGGTAATATATACTGTATTGATACTACCCATAAAATTACCCATACAATGTGTTGATAACTGTATTTTACCGATACTTTCTAGATTAGTATCGATACCTTTTTTTTATTTACTGATATTACCAATACATTTTCATTCCCATTACCGATACATTTGTACCAATACCAATTACCAATTACCAATATCTTATTATCAATACCACCTATAATAACAATACCAATTATCGATACATTTTTACTGATATTAATATTATCAATACCACAAACTTTTAATAGCAGGTATAGTATAAAAATACGGCGTTCATTTTAACAAACACACAAACGTGTTTGAATCATTTATGGTTGTATCAACCTTATTCCCGTTATTTAAACATTCAAGCGATAAATGCCGGGGAAATTTGTTAAGTTACCTTAAAAATGTATACAAATTTTGCTTACTCTTGTTGTGCTACCCTGGCTAGGCCATGTCTTAGCTTTTAAGACGAAGTAATTATTTTTTACGTTGTAATACACCCTCGTTCCGGGGAAGGTAAAAATCTCTAAGAACCAGGGTGGGTGGTATTAAAGTAATAGTTTATTTCATGTGAAGTATGATAATCTTATCCTTATAATCTCTCATACTACGGAGGTGATCGTTACAAATCAATTCTAGTAACAAATATGCGCTGGAAACGAGGTTGATTTTTTTTAAATCGGCCTTCGTAATAGTGATCTCTTCGACCACACGACTCACGTTGATAGAACACTTAAGACAAGATGGCTACATTTGACAGCGTGGCAAGTAATTGTTTAATGTGTAAGTTTATTTTTTGTCTTAAATATTGTTTTTGGGAGAACAGTTTAAATTTGCAAATCTCTCTTATTAAAATATACCAAATTGTTCGAATGTAAAAAAATATCCACAAACTAAGATTAAAAAGAAAAACAGGTAGCTAGCTGGTTAGTCTGAATTTAAAAAATTTTCCTCAAACTAAGATGAAAAAAAAAACAGATTTCTTTATTTGTCAAAACAGGTGAAAAATTTATATACTATAATATAAAATATATACATTATATCAGCTAACTAACAAAATGTTGTAGCTATGTTATAAGCACCTAAAATCTTTTTGCACAAAAAATTTTAACCCTGAAAACACTTTGTTTATTTTCATCTAATTAAAAATCACGAAAACTTTTTTAATTTCAGATATTACAAATGTTTTGCTTGGCAAAACTTTATTCAAAATAGTTTGCAGTTTGCAAAAAAGTGTGCACAACCCCTTGTTCTCAAAGCAAATCGAAACAACTACTTCACAAAAAAGATTTTAATATTGTTGTTAAACTGACTGAACAGATAATATCGATGTTGTTTAATGACACTGACTAAACAAATATGTAGCTACGTAGTAATACCTTTAAGTTAATCTTAATGTCAGACAAAAACTGCTGTTGGAATTCACTAAGCAACTCTTAGACTTTCATGCAAAATTTTGTTTTTAAAATAGCATTAAAAGAAAAAAAGGAGGAAATGAATCAAAATAAGAGAAAATAAGAAATATGACCAAGTAAAGATAAAAAAAGCCTAAAAGTTTAAAGACCGTAGAAGATGTTAATGTTTTTGACCTGTGGTAGAGCTGTAGGATTGGAAATATTTGGCACCTCTTGGGGATTATGTTGGTAACGGTAGTGGTTATGTTGTATATTCTTCTTTTGTTTCTGCACCCAAACAAACCCGTCACGATCCTGACCCCCATTTCTTATCCATGCTTTAAAACTTTGTTCATTTTCAGGGCCCGGGTTGTTTTTTCTATAGGCCCGAAACTGTTTCCATGTAAACTTTTTGTCACCTGTAAAAACAATATACCAATTTAAACAATTCTTAACGCACAAATACAAATTAAAATTCGTTTGTTAATTAATTACCTCTTTCTTCTGACTCTGATGCTCTTCCTTTTCTCTTCCCCGAACTCCCAAAATTTTCCTCTAAAAAGTAAGTTCCAGACTTACTAGGGATACATAATTCCTTTAATTCTTTTTTTCTGTCGTTTTGATAATTTTCTATGTTGTTTATCTTACTCACACATTTTGCACATTTTACATTATTGTCCACACTTTCCTCAGTCTGAAGTAAACCTCAGCCCCAGGACTTGTTAGGCTTTTTATATTTTTATATTTGGATGACCTAACAAGGTCCTGGCCTTGGCTGGTCAACAAAATACCCACTGGGGACGAGGTTAATTCTGAAGTATTCAAGTATTGAAAAATTTAGTTGCATCAAACACAGAATTAAAATGCATCATAAATTCAATGTAACGTTTTCTGAACAAAAATATGCCAGACTAAAGCAATAAGTTTTTGAGGGAATGTAACAAATTTTTATGCAAAATTTTCCAAACTTAAAGTAGTTGAACTGTACTCCCCCTTTCTGCTTTCCATTGATCATGTGTGTCTAAAATAAAATTTTACCATATTATTTCAGACAAAGTAGCACAAGAAAATTAAAAAGATAGTATATGATTTACCTTTGACTACCTTCCTCATCTCCAGACATTTTAATTAGGTAACCTAAGGTGAAAAGTACAAGTTGTGCACCCTAGACAAACATTTGTTTAAAATTTAATGTTGTACCAGTTTAAAAAAAACACACACAAATCACATCCACAATCAAATCCACACTGGAAAAATTACTGCAGAAAATATCAGCAATTCAGTGTGCTAAATAACATTGCACACTGGAAAAAATTACTGCAGAAAATAACAGTAATTCAGTGTGTTAAATAATATTGCCCACTGGAAAAAATTACTGCAGAAAATAACAGTAATTCAGTGTGTTAAAAGAATTATACATAAAAGTGAAGAATGTATTATGCAGGTCTTGGTGCAACAGCTTCTTCAGTGCCTTCTGCGCAAAATGGTGTTATTTCATCATACAAATATATACCTACAATCACCCACATAATATATTGAGACTTTTCGATTTTTGACAAAAAAAAATTCACAAACTCGTACCACAAGTCTTCTCAAACTCGACGTACTGCCTCCAGGCTCACGGAACTTCAGCTTTATTCTCAAACTCGACGTTTTGCCTCCAGGCTCACGGAACTTCAGCTTTAGCTTCGACTTAAGACTTAGGGTCTTAGGAAATTCTGAATTCAACTAGTGAAACCGAAAAGTTCACTAGAACGAAGCCTTACAGTGCTGCTATAGGCTAATTATAGCTTTTTACATGTTTAAACCGTCTCAGTTGGAAAAATGGACATTTGCGTCAACGGCCATTTCTGTTTTTTTGATAGAATTTCTAGTTTGTCTCAAAGATTATGTGGATGGTTGTAGCTACATATTGTGTAGATATAAATAAAATGTTAAAAAATAAATACATTTAGTAGCTACCTATTTGAAATTATTCGGCCTTTTGCTTTCCGTATCCTTACTCAACCGCCTGACTCAATGGGAATTCTGGAAAGAGAGAAAATTCCCATGCTACCCACACTTTCAGCAAGAGTATCTAATTTACAGACCGACAGCATAGAAAAACGTAGGAGATTTTAACTCCCTTTCTTTTATTGCTATTGACAAAAACTATGAAATTTTCTCATCATCACATCTAAACCGTGAAGTGTTTGCTAAAGTTGGTTGAACTATTAATTTAAAAAAGGAAATGTGTAGTTACAGAAGCAATTTTAGGGTTCTTTGCATGGTATGTTTTTTAAAAATTCATAAATTTTATTAAAAAAGGGAAGTCGTCTTAAACGTTCCTGCTTTTTTCATTCATAAACGCACATGCATACAGAATTTTGGAATGTAAGCAACCGCAAGTTTTCTTATAGACATTTCAATAGCATTCATCATCATCATCATCATCATCATTCTCGGCTTAACGTCCGTTTTCCATGCTAGCATGGGTTGGACGGGGTATATTAATGACCCTCTTCCAATCTGATCTAGACTGTGTTAGATCTAAACTCAACTTCCTCTGTATCAAGTCTGTCCTTATAACCTCCTGCCAAGTCTTTCTCGGTCTGCCTCTGGGCTTTGCCCCAGGAACTATCAAGTCTCTACACTTTCTTACCCAATTATCCTCCTCCATTCTTTCCAAGTGCCCCAGCCAATTCAATCTTCTTATCTGGATAACATCTTTAATTCTACGGAGACTTAGCCTGCTTCTTAGCTCATCTGAACTCTTTCTGTCTCTCAGACTGGCGTTACACATCCACCTAACCATTCTCATATCATTCCTTTCTAAACGGTCAAGATCTTCCTGCTTCACTGCCCATGTCTCACTACCGTACAACATAACACTTCTTACACAGGCCTCATACAACCTACCTTTTACCTCAATTGACAGGACTCTGCTAGTCAACAAAGAAAGTAACTCTCTGAACTTTTTCCAAGCAGAACCTATCCTGCAAGTAACACTTCTTCCAACACCCCCTTCACTGCCCAACATATCACCTAAGTAACAGAAGTTCTCAACTATCTCTAACGAACCACTGTTGTACATCATTAAAGCTGGAAATACTTCATTCTCTATAATCTCACCTTTGCAACGCTTGCATACAAACTGAATGTCAGCTCTTAACCTTCCACTAATACTACTGCACTTCTTATGTACCCAATGCTTGCAAGTTTGACAAAAAATTGAGTTACTACCAACCCCTTTCCTGCAAACTCCACAAGGCCACTTTCCAACTACAAGGTCACACTTGGCTGCAATGCTACTAATCATGACTTTAGACTTTGCTGTGTTTACCTTTAGCCCTTTCTCTTCTAATCCTTTCTTCCACTTCTCAAACTTTTCAACTAATTCTTCCATCGACTCTGCTATGAGAACCAAATCATCTGCATACAATAACTCCCATGGACAACCTGTTCTGAACTCCATCGACAGCGCTTCTAAGACTAGAAGAAACAACAAAGGACTAAGTACAGAACCCTGATGTACACCAACATTTACACTAAATTCATCACTAAGTGAATCGTTAATCCTGACACGACTTCTAGCATTGCTGTACATAGACTGTACCATCGTAACTAGCCACTCATCCACACCTAATTTTCTCATAGCCCACCAAATAACTTTACGTGGCACTCTATCAAAAGCTTTCTCTAAATCTACAAAGGCAAAATAGAGATTCTTTCTCTTTCCTAAATACTTTTCCTGAAGCTGTCTGAGTAAAAATATTGCATCTGTAGTGCCACGCCCTGGAACAAAACCAAATTGCATCTTATTAATTATTAATTAATCTTTTTAATTGCCAGCTATCATTAGCACTTTAGTATTGGTAAAAAATTGGTATCGGTAATATTGGTAATAACAATACTTTCCGTATTTTAGTAATAAATTAGTATCGGTAATATCTATATAATAATACGCTAAGTGTGTCCGTCTGTCTGTCTGTAACAGGCACAGTGGATGTCTTCATTTTCCTTTGATGTTGCCGAAAAATGCATGTCTAATATGTTAAATTTTCTGACGTTACGGCGTGACGCCAATAATACTATATATTAAATTAATGAAGCCATTACAATGCACCTAAAACTTTGAGGCCAAATAACTTGGAAACGAGGTGGTGACGTCAATGATTTTTCACCGCGTGGGTAATTAGGGACCACCTAGGACCAATTTGGGTAAGTTTCCCAAACCCGGGTCCCCAAATCCGTTTCGAGATGGACGGGTTGATGACTTCATCAAAAAACCTTCAAACCCCAATATCTCTGCAACCGTTTGTCAAAAGTACATAATCATATACATTTTCTTGATCAGCGTTTCAAGATCTATATTTGCTGACGTCATCAAAATTTTTAAACCCTTATATCTCATTAACCGCTCATCAAAAGCACATGATCATATACATTTTCTTGATCAGCGCTTTAAGCTCTCCACAATAGAGGCAACGTGAAAACAAAATTCTAAATTTTTTTTAGTGAATGGGTTGCTGATGTCATCAACATTCAAATGACCCCTCTTTTTCATTTTTATCCTGCCTCAGTGGATTTTTCCACGTGCTTTATCGACTAGTCTCTATAATAATACAGAGACTGTGTCTGTCTGTAACAGGCAAAGTGGATGTGTTCATTTTCCTTTGATGTTGCCGAAAAACTTATGTCTCAAATGTTAAATATTCTGACGTTACGGCGCGACGTGAATAAGATTAGTTTAACGTCAATATCTTATATTAAATTAATAAAGCCATTCCTAATAACTTGGAAACGACGTGGTGACGTCAGTAATTTTTTACCGCGTGGGTATCTAGGGACCACCTGGAACCAATTTGGGTAAGTTTCCCAAACCGGTTTTATGACGTCATCAAAAAACCTTTAAACCACAATATTTCCGTAATCGTTTGTCAAAAGTACATGATCCTATACATTTTCTTAATCAGCGTTTCAAGATGTATACGATGAAGGCAACGGGTATATAAATGTCGAAAGAAAAATTTTTTGTACTTCTATTAGGGATTTGGTGACGTCAGCAAAATTTTTAAACCTTTATATCTTCTTAACCGTTCGTCAATAGCACATGATAATATACATTTTTCTCATCAGCGTTTCAATCTCTGCACATTACAGGAAACGGATAAACTAAATTTCGCCAAATTTTTTTTTGTATAGGCACTGCTGAAGTCAGCAAAAATCTAAAGCAACCTATTTTTCCATTGTCCTTTCTGCCTAAGTGGATTTCTCCACGGGCCTTATCGACTAGTTGGTTATAATTACCAATACCTTTAGTATCGATAATAAATTGGTATTGGTAATACCAATACAATCATAAGAGAAGTATCGATAATATTATTAGCACTATCCATACTTGCTAAAAATGTAACGATACTTAATATTTTTTATTACCAATACTACCGTTATTTCTTTTGTTTTAATATCAATACTACCGATAAAAATTGTCACATATAATTTTTTAGCAAACTGAAGTTACTGTCAAAAATATAGCTAACCATTTTAAAATTTATGTCAACAAAAAGTAAAAACATATATATCTAGCTATAGTTATATACGTTTCAGCAAAACAATCTATATAAATATACCTATTTTTCTTCTCTGCACATATAAATTTTATATACTTCCTATTTCAGGGACAAAGAAGTTCGAACCGCTTTTACAGAAATATCATCTTTCAAAGCAGTTTTTCCATCTGCTGTCACTGTGGCACTTACTGCTACAGCTTCCGAGAAAACTGTACAAATTGTTTTAAAATCGCTTTGCATGAAGATAAATGTATTTTTAGAGGTACAAAAATGCATTAGAACTAAATGAAAAACGTGAAAGTTATCCTCTAACTGTTATATATCCCCCCTAAAATATTTTGCATATATCTACCAATTATTTTCTTTAAATGTTGACAATGAAATGTTGGACAGAAGTATTCCCCACAATCGCCGTTGTTCACACAATTTTATTCACTGATAACAACAAAAATGAAAGATGAACTACTATCTGAAATTAAAAAACAAAACTCAAGAATTTGTGTCATTTTTGCAACAACAGCACTGGAAATGGGTATATGGATGCCCCTAACATCACACAAAATATTCATATTACACCACACCTGAAGAAACGTGCATCTAACAAACTGGACGTGCTGGCAGAACAAAAAATGCTGCTCATACCATTTTGTATTATAATATGTCAGATGTATCACAGAATAGTAAAATTGACGATTCCGTCAGGGTGTATTGCTAATTGGATACATGTCTCAGGAAATATTCATAAATTATTTTGACTTTCCTGAAATTGCTCAAGAAAGATGTTGTTCAGTTTGTGAAGGAAAATCAAATAATGTTATGTCCAAAGTTAAAAGTCATTTCTTTTCAAAAGATATTAGTGTACACGAAATAAGAAAAGAACTTATGTCGTTATCTTTGGGAGAAGTGCAAAATGAAAGTTTGGATTTTTGGGTAAATTTTACTGTGACAATGAAGTTATAGACAATATTGTATCAAAGATACAAGGTTACAAAGAAACTGAATCCGACCTCCATTTATTTGATATATCAGACAAAAATATATGTCAGAAAATTTACATCAAATAAAATTTGTTTATACTTTAATGATAGATTTTTTGTAGATAATTTAGTGGGAAAAAATCTGTATTATTGATTGGAATCAAAGTCAGATACAAATCACAAATTTTTAACAAAAATTTCTGTCATTAAGTAATAAAATATAATGTAAATAGTGTCATGTATTTATAAATAAATACTTTTACATATATATATGACCACCTTAAGGGAAGTATTCCACAAGAAAACATTGCACAATTAAAGATTGCAAATTTAGCCAAAATTAGCAATCATTTCTTTCGCAATTACTAGCCAGGAGTAGCAATTTGCAATCTGTTCTTCCTCAATTCCTAGAGAAATTATGCAATTCGCAATCTTTTCTTTCGCAATGCCAAGAAAAAGAAAAAAAATTTGCAATCTAATTTTGTCCATTCCCAAGAAAAAGACGAGGTATTTCTGTCGTTGTTTAGCTATATGAAAGTTTACCGGGAAAATCCATCAATTATTTATTAAAATAATTTTTTAAAGGAACAAATTTTAATGACCAAGATGAAAAAAAATTGTCAAGCGATTTTGTGGAAAAATTAATGGATCATTGCTTTAATTCTTAATTTAAAATTCCACAATTTATTGACCCAATATCAGATTCGCAATCTTTAGTTCTGCAATTTACGATTTTTTCGATCATGAATTCACAATCTTTAATTTCGCAATCTTTCTTGCGCAAACTGTTCTTCCCCTAAGGTATTATCTACCATATTTACATAAAAATATCGAAAATCAGATAAATACAGGGAAAATTGTTTTTTCTATAGGTAAAAACATTTGAGCCTTATAATTCACAACAAGAGGCCGTCGCAAGCGACGTAAAACCTATGGTGCGGCGTTTGCATGGCATCAAGAAAAGCCTAGTTTGTGTCAATTTGATATTATACGCTTTTTTATATAGGATTCTCAGTAAATAACAATAGATTTTATTGTGCTATTGTTTCTTAAAACAAATAAAATTTTAGATACTAAAACACTAAATACTAGATACTAAAACTACGTACTACCGCTCTTGCTAGGTTTCTTATAAAAAAGTTGTGTAGCCTATCCATAAAACCGCTGAGTGCTAATACTTTCTTCCCTTGCTTTTCTCGCATCGTTGTTTATTTCCACATGTTGTACCTTGCAGACTTCTGAAAATGCTAACCTTGCACCTAGTTGGAGTCAGTAAATATACAACCTGTGGATCATGGTCTGTTCTATTTACAAAACATCTTTCTCCAGGGGCACTTTTCCTGTAAAATCGCTAACAAAAATCTCTTTTAAGAAATAATTAACAAATACAAAATGCACAATAGCATTTCATTAAATACATAGATGTTTCAAAAAACCGTTAACAAATAAAAAACTCATACCCGTATGATTGCGTTTTATATCTCCACGTAAAACACCCCCTGTAATACAGTCCTAAATAGAATGTTAAATAAGCTCTTCTTTTTAAAAAATTCAACAAATAAATTTCACTTTTAAGAAATCGTCAACAAATATAAGATGCATAATGTGTAGCACTATTTTTCTAATACAATAGTGTTGTTTTAAGAATCCCTCACTGTCAACAAATGAAACGCCTAACTAATAAAAAAATATCTTTATACTCAAACACAAATTAAGACATCTTGCTACAGCCCAAGAATATAATATTCAACAAAAATATCAAAGAAAATTAACATTCAGTTTCAGTGATGGTTTCAATGTCTGTCTGGAACAAGTTTGATGCCAGTTATAGATGTCACTCTATCGTTATGGAAAACAACCTTTTTGGAACACCTAAGCATGGCTATAGGCAAATCTTCTACGTTATGCCTTCTCTTTTATGCCATACGCGTCCAATAGCAAGGACAAAGGAGAAATTAGTACCCTCTTTTTCCTCGATGACGTTTCCAAGAAAGTGAACGAAACATCCCTGGCAACAGTAGACTCTTCCTGGCAACAGTAGACTCTTCCTGACAACTTATCATGCCACAATGCTGGCATGATAAAATGCCATCGTCAATATCTTCATCAGGAACCATGGTTTTGCAATGTGAACAGGAGAACGTAGGTTGAAGTGTGCTCACATTAACAGCACACACTTTTCCCGTCATTTTTTCCACTTTTTTAAGAGTTGTGTTTGCAACAGAGTCATTGTCATCAGTTTCCATAATCTGTGTGTGTACTGTAGTTTTCAACACAAGATCGCTGTTGTAAATGCTTATGGAACAATACGTTATTTCATAGGAATTTCCTTAAACTATCTTGTCCACATTTTTATCAAAAAAAGATATTGGAATCTCGTCTTTGTCGTCAACCGCAGTCGCAGATCTGATTTGGAGTAAACCATTATTAGTGTGCTGCTCTGTGATGGCAGACAAGGCTTGAATTCTAGCCTTAATGTGCACTTGTTCGTACACTTGTTTGGTAAATAGGATTTCCTGAATGGTACTATAAAGCAATATTGGAAAAAAAAGCTTTCTATTTTCCGTTGCCTGGCAGTGTGGACTTGAAGAATTGCACACAGTTTGTAATAATAAGAATTTAAAAAAATAGATAAAAAACTGTTAACACATATATGGCTAGCATGATTTTAAAACAAAACAAGAAGTCGTGCGGCTTAAAAATTTCCGCCATTAGCAATAATCTGAAAAAGTACTGAACTTTGAAGAGGACTGAGTAATATGGGGGAACAAAATCATTGAATATTCTAAAATGTTAAAATTCAATTTTTGATTATTATTGTAACTGTAAATCATAGCTAACTTAACTTACATAAACTCCATTTCTCTATAAGAACAATTTTAAAAGAAAAATAATAAACCTGAAAATTGATAAACAATAAAAACAAAATAAGAACAACGGCAAGGCTGAAAATTTATCTATTTTCTCTTCTCCTCTGAAAAACAACTTGGAAAATATCTTAAAGGTGGCAGCAAATTTTTTTTACATAATCAGTTACGAAAGGTTATTTTCAGACTACATATTCTTATTTTTTCTTTTATAACACACTTGTCACGATTTTATAGCTATAATACATTATCTTTCACCAAAAATATTCAGCCTCAACAATTCCTCTTTAAATTAAAATTCATGAATAATTATTTAGTTCTGCTGAATATAGCTTTAGTCTATGTGCTTGCAAAATTGTTAAGAAGGAAATGACGTAATTATTAAAGGGAAACGTTAATAACATCAAAGATGGCGCATTATAAGACGATCTTCATTATGCTACATTGCACAAGTGTTAGGATTCTTATTGGTTTAAAACTCATTTTAGCCTCGTTCTCAGAAAAAAATCTGTCAAAACAAGGATTTAGGCTTTAGCCTGGATAAGTTTCGGGCGTCCAGCCTAGCTGCGCTGTCTCTATCTATCTCTCTATCTCCTCAGGCGATTTTAAAGATTCCGCCTTCGCTGGCGGAAATCAATTATGCTTAGAATCAGGATTATGTTTGACCAAAAGTTAAGAATATTGCTGTGTACTTTTTTCTAACCAGACATTACTTTTTTTTGTCTTTGTATTTTAAATCTATAGCGTATTTTTAGAAATACGTATTTTTTAATACGAATTGCGTATTTAAAAATATGCGTATTTTTAAATACGAATTCTGTATTTTTTGAAAATACAAAAATACTGTTTTTAAAAAAAAATACGCGTATTTTTAAATACGCAATTCGAAAAAATACGAAATACGGAATTCTATTGTTTTAAAAATACGAATTAAAAATAGAAGCGGTCGATTTTCCTAGAGAGCATCACATTTTATGCCGTTGGTTGCTTTGTAAATCCTAGCAATCGATTCAATAGATTTATAAGCTTCCATATGTTGTACAATGTTTTTACTTATCCTGTTTGATATTTCCTGAGCCAGGTCATCCTCGATGTTTTTACCACACCTTCCTCTCCAATTAGAAAATATCCACATTTCAATTCCTTTAATTACCATAGTGTCAGCAAGGTGTTCACTTGGGCAATTGCAACAAACATCTCAATAGCGTATTTGCTATACGAACCAAAGTATGTAAAAATAATAAGTTTTCGGTTAATTAAATTTCTTTCACCATCAGCTTCCCTTGCAGTATCTTTTATTGCTACAACAAAACTGTTAGAAATATCGTAATTAAGCCATATTTCATAACAAAATCATTTCACCAAAACAAACATTTTCCTAGTGAAAAACCTCTCAAGAACATTATCAAGGTATTCTTTCTTCCCTTCCAATGTTTTATAAAATATTGCTGCTGCTATTACATATGATTTCCCCAAGCTTATAAACAACTCTTTATGGCTATCGAAGAATGTGACACCAACAAAACCTTTGTTGGTGTCACATTCTTTCTCCCTAGTTTTCCTCTAAAGTATTTTAGTAGTCCCAATTTGTTTTACAGATTGTGGGTTATACAACAAGTGTTAACAATATTGCAAAAAAGAAGCTTTTGTGTGCCACATAGCTATTTTAAAGGGTGAACTCTTGTTAACTGATCACCCCCAAACATGATCTTCATATCTTTCAATTCATCATTGGCAGTGAAATTCTTGTGATCTTTAACTTGCCCAACTGACACAGGTCCTGTTGGTATAAATTGGGTGGTAACACCATGAATATTTTGTAAAAGTCCAGCTTTGTGGTATATTTGTGCTATCTATGATTCATAAGTACGTAGTATTTCGACACAATCCTCGTAACTGCTTTCATTAGCATTGATTATCGGCATTGAAATAATTTGTGATTTCTGTAACATGCATGTCCAATATGAGAAGACATTTTTTAAGGCTGGCAGAAATTCAATAAGAATTCAAAATCTCTTTGATATTCTTGCAATGTTGGAACGGATGGTATGGAACTTGAGCATCATTTTGTAATTGACAAATATTTAGTCGGTTACCATTAAGATTTGAAAAAAGCATGTGAATATCTTTGTTTTGATTTTCTTTTCGCATTATGTCCTTTTATTATTCTGAGATCTCAATTATCACGAAATGTTTTTCCATTTTTCACCTCACCAACAACACTATTTATGAAGTGACTTCCAATCATATCAAGTAATGGTTTGCGTTGACTGTAGGACAATGTTATACCAAGTTTGTTAAACCTTTTTTGTAGCTAGAATATTGATAAATGTTTGTTATTTGATAAAAAAAAAACCAAAAAAACCCTGAAAGACACACTTTTTTATTTGGACAATTTTATAAAAAATAAAAACAAAATTAGAATAGTGGCAAGGATTAAGATGTGAAAAACACCTCAGGCTGAAGCCAAATTCTCTGTGGTCTAGTAAACTAAACTCAGCATTTTTCCCTTTTGTTATTTTTGATGAGGAAGGAAAAAAGAGCGCACTAAAAAAGCAGGATTACAAAAGTTGGAGCTACAAGAAGCATTTATGACAATGCATTATTTTTCTGGAGAAAAGAAACTTCACTCGAAGGTGTAATTTGCTGTCATGTTGACGATTGCTTCTTCGTTGGAAGTGATTTGTTTCATGACACTGTCATTGCACATTTACGTAAGACATTCTCACTTAGTAAAGAGAACTCAAAGTCGTTTGCAGGACGATAGCAAGAAAGAGAGACATATATCCTGTCTTAATTCTCTGGTTCTTATATAAAAAAAGTGTATTTAAGAATAAACACTAGAATAAAATAGATAAATGTGATTTTGTTTGTATCATTCTTGACACATCATTAGATAATAAACCACAAACAGATATGAGAATGCTGGTTAAGAACGGGTGGTTGTGTAACAACTCTTGCCACACTTCAATGATAGAAAAATTTTCCAACCCAAATACAGAAGTAGAACCAGTGCGCTGACACAAAGTTTTGCAGTTTTTGTCAATCTTAACACATAGTTTTTCTTTAATGATGGTGTTTATATTTTAAGAGCTCATTTGCAGCTTCTCCAAAATCATTATTATGCAAAGCCTTCTTTAATTTTCTCATCATCACAAACCATGTTTAGATCCTTTGGGACCATATGTGATTGGTCAGGAATGTTTGATGATATATAAGAATGTTATTTGAAAAGGTTAATTTTTTTGTGTTGATGATACAACTTTGTCAGTTTTTTGATGCATGGGGTGATAAGTACAAACGTTTGATTAAGATATTTTGTCGTAACTTGATCTGCTTTCTTTGACAGCTTATTTTGAAGTCCCACATTTTTGTGACAAGTCTGTTAAACGTCTGACATAATTTTAAAAAAAGAATGTTATTCTTCAACACAAATGCTCTGTGTTTGATATCGCTAGCTGGCTATCCACCTTTCCTCAAAACAAAACATTAGCTATGTTACTAACTAGAGCAAGTCTAACTGACACAAGAACATCTTCAACTTTTAATTTGGCAGCCATTTTAAATATTTTCTTTATATTCGCGGTGAAAATTTTTTTTCAGCACCCAAGTTAACTCGCCTAGATTAGTAGGACCACTGTTACATCATATTGCGTCACGTGGGTAACCAGTTCCAAGATCTTCGTAGTCTTCCATCCCAATAAAAAAAGCAAGAAATCCTGGGAACGAGGTTGAGAGGTTTACAAAATATATTGTGTTTTATAGCGCATGGAAGTTCTTGATAATGAAATGATTTTTTCTTAAATGTCAAATGCTGCAATCTGCAATGCTCCACTATTTTATTTCGGTATTTTAAATTTTATAAAATGCATCATTCATTTTCGAAGTTTATATCTTTTCTTTATTTAATTCTGCTGTTTTGTACACTTTTATAATGCATAATAGATTTTAAGTATGGTACATTTTACTTTTCCCAAAATATGGTCTCTTTTAACATTTTGTATTGGAATTTTTTTCGGAATCATTGGAATTTTTAATACAACCAAAGTCTATCACAAAACTTTAACGCTGTTGTGCTTGTTTCTCATTGTGCTGATGAATGTTTATATTAAAAACGCAGTTATTTATGTGTGCACCATTGAACATGGATTTAAATTTATCAACTTTTTTTGATGATGAAATGAATGTAGTGTTTTTAATATTTTGCAAAGGACGTTATTTACGACGGTTGCTTTAACTGATTAGGTTTGACATGCAATCTTGCTGTTTACTTGAAGCCGTGTGGTATGATTTTAAACTTTTGATGTTTTTGTGACCACTTAATTGAGAAACGTGAATTGAATAGGCGTCGCTGTTAAGAAAAGTTGAAATAGCTGTTTTTCTGGCAGAGTGATTTGAGATTTTAGATTTACTGCAACTTGATTTTTGATGTAGGTAGCTATGTTTTAATGATTCTCTGGCAATGTTGTTTGTTTACATTTATAGCTATATGGTTGCTATGAGGTTAAAAGTTATACTGTGCTGTGTAAGGCTTTTTGGCCAATCTGTGCTGCAGATTTCCCGTATAAAGTGGTTGAAAATAGCTATCAGTTAATAAGGCCTCATATAGACTGACCATATGATAAAAAATAAGCAATAAAATGCAGTGTAAGAACATAAACCTTAAAAAACACTCTACTGCGGGATAAATTTATTAAAAAAAGTTGCTGTTTTTGCGACATTTTAAAGTGCGTTCTTGTAACCTCTGGCATCTGTTTGAAACACGTCAGCCTGAAATCTTAAAAATCTACAGAAAATTTCTTTCCCATAGTAGTTCAATATATTTCAGGTCAAAGGTACCTTATCACGAGAATTCGGTTTACCTTCATAAGAGGTTTTAAAACACATCAATATGTCACATGTATGGCACAGTTTTTTTGCATGCTGTTTAAATCAAACAAAGATGACAACGACCATTTTTAAGGTGCATCTCGGAAAAGTGTCTTTTTGACCTTTAACTTTTGTCTTCAAGCTAAGTATTTTGTACTTTAGGAATATTTAGTTTTTGCCTGTACATGTTAACATAATTACTTCAGCATTATTGTTTTACCGACAATGAATTTTTGGAACAGAGGAACTCAGTAAAAGCTTGATCACTGTTATATAATGGCAAAGCATATAGTTACACTAGTATTAAGCAATCCACCTAGACAAGCAAGCAATATGGTTTACATGTTTTAACTACTTAGAGCCTTTCTCACCATCAATATTTTCCAACCCTTACAGAAACTTATTCCATGAAATAAAATATGTATGCTTTAGCCATATGACAGGGTTGTGACCCTTGTCTTTTTATGTAAACCGAAGTTGCGAAAAAATTTAAAAAAAAAAGTTGCCCAAAAGAGCTCTGGTTGAGTTGCAAAAGTACCTAAAAACGATTTCCTGATTCAAAGCAACATTGTTTACTTGTTTTAAAGCAACTTATTCTGCAAAATAAATAATCCTCTGTGATTGTTTTAAGTATATCGAGGTAACAGCATTTTTATTTTTATTTAAACCGAAGTTGTGCAAAAATTATATACATGTTGCCCGAAAGGATTGCTGTAATGAATGTGTGTGACAGATATTGCACATACCTAGCACTCCACTTGAGTAAATGACGTCGTTTTCCTGTATTAATTGCTTAATCAAGCAATAATTATTCAACCTTCACAGGTATTTAATTTGCAAAATAAAATGGTGAGTGACTGTTAAGATCTGACAGGGTAACAACTCTTGTGTTTTTATTGACCAAAGTTGCAGAAAAGCTATTGTTTGTTTCTTTTGAAATGAAATTGTGCTTTATTAAAGGGTATATTGTTAGAGATGGTTGTTGCTTCTGTTACTCAGGAGATATGCTGGGTAGTAAAGGAGGTGTTAAAGAAGTGTTACTTCCAGAATGGATTCTGCTTGGAGAAAATTTAGAGAGTTACTTCCTTTGTTAGTAGCAAAGTCTTGTCGATTCAGTGAGATCCATGGGCGAGTTTCCGGGTAGAGCGGGGTAATATCAACCCAGGTTTATATGTTAATTTGTCATTTTCCATCCTGGGTTTATATGCAAAAAAATTAGCGGGAAATTGAAAGTGGAGGGGTAAATATGTAAACAAATATGGCTTCCTTCAACAGAAAAAAGAAGATAGCGATACTGTAGATGCTTAAAACAACTGTGTTATCACTATTTCTTAAATTTTTGAAAATTACCAGTATTCCGTGCCAAGTTTCCCGGTGTCATATAAAAAGGCCCTTAGGACTGTGATAAAGTACTTTTAATTTATAAAATTTTTGATAATAACCAGCACTGACACTATTCATTATCTGAACTGTCCTTTTTTTGATAAAATGGATTGTGTTGTTCCAAACATGAGCTAATTAATAAATCCAGTAAGGTCCATTGACGTTTCGCTTGTTCATACGGTCAAATACTTTCTTGTTAATTAAATGCTATCAAAAAAGTGTTACTGTGTAAGCGTTTTTATATCAATTTTAATAAAATCTTAAAATTCAGCTGTAGACTTTGAACTAACTCCAATGCGACCTATCCATACATTTCCAATTTTATGAGCAAGGAGAATCCTTGTATTTATCATCTGAATGGATATTAAAAGCATTTCAAGAGTAACCTGGATAGATATTGAATATTTCAAAGATCTTGATGTTCAGGTTAGAATAACCTCCAAAAATTATTCATTCATCGATGTGATCAAGGAAACTTGTGCAGGGTACATTCTGTCATAACACACAATTGGAAAAAAAAATACTAAATATATTTATGTAGTTTATGTCATTATTTTTTCTCCACCTTTCCAAACTAAATAATTTTAATTCATATCCACCACCACCACAAAGACATGTTAAATAAGAGAAATGTACAAAATAGTGCAGGAAGAGAAAGCCTTTTCAGGGATGACCTGTGCCACACACCCTGATTATATTTCAGATACCACATTTCATATTGTCATTGTAAGGAAATTAGCTGCGACCATAAATCATTCAGGAACGTTAACAGCAGATCTATTTAGCATTAATTAAGGACCAGGATTTAGATAAATGATTGAAATGCAATTACAGGGCAGTAGTTAAGATTAAGTCATCTGACATCTCTACTGTATGTCTAGTTCTTTGTCAAGTTGTGAAAACGCAAGTTTCACTTTGCAGAAAAGGGAAAATTTCTATTCCTAGTGAATTTCTATTACCACAGCTGCATTTGTCAACAGCAGCCTACTGTTATGCAAGAGGTTGCTCACTATCCACTCTCTTATAGGGTAATTAAAAGAAGCTAAGCAACGAAGTTTGACAATCTGTCTTTTCTTTGGGTGTGACAACCTCACCTTTTACCCCAGTCCAGTAGGAAGGCTAACTTTTCTCACTTTGCCTACAGGGCTAACGATCCTGCTGTAAACATAGTTATTGTTATAAGAAGCTTTGCAGCAGGGTTTTTTACAGGTCTTTGTGGATTTAAGCCCACACATTTTACCACAGTAACTTCCTAACGTCAATCATCTGTGTAAGGTTAAGTGTTGGGATCCTGTAACACGTGGAAAGCTCAGCCAGGTTCACAAGTCCTGGCATGCAAATGGTTGTCTGTTCTCTTTAATGGTTCTTTTTTTTTTTGAAATTTTTTGAAATTTTTTGAATCAAAAATGTTGTAAGTTACTGTGTTACTTCCATCAGGTCTTTTTAATGTAATGTTTAGAGATGATCGTTGAGTTAAATTACTTTGATTCTAGAGACTATCCTTGTAAAAAGGGAGATCTTGCACTTTACACAGATCTCTAGAAAGTGCATCATCACAACTTGTAATGAATTAATAATGACTGTAGCTTTGTTTCCTACATCATTTTCAAAGTGGAAATTAACAACCAAACGAGGGACATTTTCCAGACAAATCAAAAAATTTTGGAAAAATAGCATTCAGAATGGTTAGGGAAGTTTTACCTGGGCAATTCCTGACACAATATTAACTCTTATTTTGCACCCTATTTTCACCTTTTAAGTTTGAGGTTTCTTTTGCTTTTGTTATGAATAATTACCTTGCATACTCTATGTTTTAAATTTTTGTGTTGCTTTTATAGGTACAGTTAGTCAATCTTTGTTTGATCGTTTACAAATGGTTTCATTTATTAATGGTCCAAGATCAACTGTTAAAGGTTCTGCACCTGCTTTTAATTGCATTATCACAACTGGAAAAAGTCCATTTCTTGGTGTATATCATGCAATTGAGGTGATGCTGATTTATAAATTTCATATCATTTGTTGTCATATTTCTCACATTATGACATAAAAATAAGGTAGATTTCATTTGAATAACGGTTTTTGAATACTTTTAAATTTAAAATGCTCTCCTTTACTTTATACTTGTGTTAATATTTTGTACTAAAACATTTTGTTTTAGTTTACTTAATTCTCTTTCGAAGCAGTGAAACTTTTTTATTTATTTTTTACTTGAATTCTTTACTTTTTCTCGATGTTTTGAAATTTCCTGAAGAACATGTATTTATTACTGAAATTTATTGAAATTTTAGGCTAATAGTCAACCAATTATATCTGATGTTGCCATTGCTGTTGCAAACAAGCTTACATCAGCAGTTTTGTCTCAATTAACAGCTGCTAGGTAAATCAAGGTTTCCTGTTAATTATAAGAATTAGGCTTCAAGGACATTTAAAATTCTCATCCCAGAGGAGGTCCTTTAATAAGCTTCTTTGTGTTGCTTTGTTCATTTTTTTGTTAAAGACAATTAATTCCTATATATATCACAACCAAATCTCGGTATAGGTTACAGGAAATAGCGAAGCACGGTTTCTTTGTTACGTGGTGTCATTTGTAAAGAGTGAGCCATTGACACAAATTTTTCGAATCTATGTACAGGGCACTTTGATTCCACTCACATGCGCAAGGCATGTGCACATAAAATTTGGTACTTATACAGAAATACCACCGGGTATGTTTACAAAATAAAACAGCCTCAACGTTGTTTGATGTTGTTGTTGTTACAGGTAGCCATGGTACCCTATAACTACATTTAGGATTAAACTAAAATTTGTTAGTTAATATTAAGTAAAATGGGTCAAATTTGAATATTAAACTTTTTTGCTATAGCTAGCTAGACTAAGTATGACATTTCTAGCTGGGTCAAAAGTCAAAACTTAAGAGGAAAATTACACAGTTTTTGCCTTATATTACACATATTTGAGAACACCTGCAAGAAATCCCATTGTTCATCAAGTTACCCCATATAGGTAATATGGAAGATTTTTTATGAAAGAACATCACAAACATTTTCATAATGATTACTTTTGCATTATCTAAAATTAAAATTTTTTCAAGATAAACTTTTGCGATTTATAATAAAATTTCTTGCTGAAAATTTTTTAGGTTTAAACCAATGTCCCACATAGTGTGTAAATCTTTCGTTCTTACCCTATTGCCATAGAAGGTTTGCAACAACTTTTTTGCATGAAAATAAAAACACAGAAAGAGTAAAAGTTTTTTTCAAAATATTATAAAATAATTTCAAACCGATTAGTCCCTGCAGCCATTTTGGTGTCAGCGGTATGAAAAACTATGCCTATAACTTCAGTAAAAATTGAAGTAATGACTTGAAACTTAATACTATATGTTTAAAGAACAGTTTGATGAAATGAACCCAAAAAATTTCTTCACTACTATCATAGTTTCTGAGTTGCTGAATTTAGCCATTCTCGGACGCCGATAAACAGTTTTTGACAGCATATCAATTTTGACAAGCTACATGTACAGAAAACATTAAAAGTTATTCTCAGGATTAAAATAAGTCAGACAGATAAAATGTGTCCTAGGTTTATGACCAAATATCTTATCCATCCCAGAGAAAGTGGGAATGTCCTTCTAAAGTACAGTGCTAAATATTCAATCTAAATTTTATGCCGTATAAATACAAAGTTGTTAGAAAGTTATTTTTGTGTCCACCTGGTTCTGCAACACGGTTACTTGCACTAATCGCTCAACCTGGTGCCACTCACAATTAATTTTTGAATATCCACAGGAACTTTTTTCTGCAAAATGAAAAATGCTAAACAACTGTACCTATTTGCTTTGTAGAAGTAACAATAGGCTTCATCATAAGTCCTGGTTTATGAAAAAATATATTACACCTTTAATGCTGTATTGCTATAAGCGCTCCACTGTATTTGTGACACATTATATACCAAGTGCCCTACGTGTGACACAATTTACCTTGTACTAAGTCTTAACCTGGACCAAGACTTCAGGTCTTCCCACTACAAGTGAATATCACTTCTTGCTATAGTTTCCCAAATTTTGTTATTTCATAAAAGAAACCTGAAAATCTACAAAAATTTATTTATAAAAAATTGGTTTCTGTTCGATAAAAGAAACCTGAACATTTGCCCGAAATTTATTTATGAAAAATAGGTTTATGTTGGCGTGACAACATATTTAACCAACATACAAAGCCTTGCATACCAACTAGCTATATACTCAAGTCTTGACTGTTCACTGTTATAGGAGGTCCAAAATAGCTAGCTATCTATATTTAAAATGATAATACTTTGAAGAATGTAGCTAGCTGCATAAACATATGTTTATAGCTACTTGTACTTTATCACTTAATTATTTAATAACAAAGGTGCCCCTGGAGTGCTGGAATGGTACTAGGAAGCTCAAAATCACAAAATAAATATTATTCGGATGTGACCATCCATCAGACATCAGAAAGGGGTGTCTGTTCTTTAATTCTCATTGTGGGGTGCCTCAAATTCTTGTAAATCCAATTAAAAAAAATAGTTCAAAACTTCCTCTTCTTTCCCTTGCACTACTCATGACGTTTTTTACATTGTGTTCAGTTCCAAGTCGCGATTCCTCAACTTCCAACTGTGAAGTTCAGTTGTGTCGTGTTCACAAGTTTCAGCGCTAGCCAATACGATGGACAACGTCGAGGAACCCTGGGTAATTTTGAAAAAATGTGGTTCTGTCTTATGATTTTCAGATTTTTGCTGCTGATATCAGCTTATTTTAGCCCTCGAGTGCCACCTTCCGTATATATAGGAAAAAATTATCTTTAAAGCAAGTATATATTAACAACTTCTTAGTTTTAACTAATTGCCAATTCCCAAAGGCGCAATTCCGATATAAAAAACAGGGTCAAAATCAAGATTTGAATGGATATAAAATTATATATTTACCAGTGGATCTAAATTGAGAGTGTTGCTCATTTTAAATTTAAAACATGCACTTATTTTGGGAGGAGCGGTGTGTTTACTTAAAGGTAGTGACTGCTTAATTTTAATATCACCATCAAGAATAAGTCTTACTACTTATAAATTTCAGGTTAAAACTTTACAAGTAAAACTTACATTTGCGTAATGTTTTTCGTCCCATTTTCGAAGCTTCTTCCTCGTGCTACTTTCAGTCCCCATATTGAAATACCATGGCGCACGAAAACGAGGCTTTCATAATATGTTTTCGCTGACGTCAGTGGTCATATATTCAACGTAACAAGACATGAATTATTTCATAAGTTTCAGTAACTGAATGAATGAAATGAATGATTTCTTTAAAAACCAATACAAGATTTACCCTGTCTTAATGAAGAGTCGCTTTCGAATGAATAATTTATTACATTTGGCTCATCTTTCAAATGGATGCATCCGAAAGGGCCTTGTACATACCGTGAAAAAAAGTTTTGTATAAATACTGTATAATAAACATAAAGAATCAAGTAAACTTATACATATTTAAATTATAAAAGAAAATTTTACAAGATATACCCTATTTATTATGTTCTAAAGCAAGTAACTTGGTTCCCACTGAGTTTCCATATCTGTGTCGTTTACTTTCACTTAAATTTCTACTAAATGAGTGCGTAAAGATTTCAGGTCAAGCGAGACACATGGCTTTGTGTGTAGAAAGTTCAAATAGAACAGGAGGGCACAATGAAGCGGTTATTTGAAATTTCCTATTCGAAGCCTACAAAACGATTTGTTGCTAAGCCTGTGAAGGAGGAAAAATCGTTTGGGTATCTTCACTATATTATCCGGAAAATTGTTGGCATGCAGCTGGTGGAAGTAGAGAGAGTGCCCCAAAAAAAAGAAAACGGCAATGTGAAAAAAAAAATTGCTCCAATTGAGAGATATTCTAGAGACATTATTATAGAAATTTGTTAAAATTCAAACATATAAAATTATGATAAAAAAAACAAAAAATACGTAATAAATTCAGTGTTCTTTCTCTCCTCTCTAAGAACAATCGACCCTAGAAACTTCCTTCCACCTGAGGTACTTCTAAGGGGTACTATCTCACCGTCGTCTTCTTTAGAGTCGTAAAAACAAGGTACCCCATTTGTGCTCTGCTCTCGCTAACATTTTTACTTGCAATCCTCATTCTAATTGTTTTTATACTGTTCCAATACGTTTGAAGCAATTAGTCAAGCCACTCAAAGGAACTTTAACTCTCTCCTTTGGGACAACGAGAAGAAGTAGAGACACGCAATTATTTCCAGGGGGTTTAATACGTTTTTTCCTTTTCAGTCTTTTAAGTATATGACCACTGACGTCAAACGCATAATTATGCATATTAATTTTTAACCCAGTACTTTTTGCCCGCTGACTTTGAGAACGAATATAGCTGTGCTTCGTCATGACCACGTGAAATAAAGTTTTGTTTACATGGGTTGTGAACAAAAACTGTAAAAAAAGTATGTGTTTTCTTTATTTTTGTCTGGGTATAAATTTAAATAGAAATTTTAAGTTTGTAATCACTACCTTTAAAAGTAATTCAGAGGACAGAGCAGCATCAACTCTTTATGGTAGCTAATATAGAGACATTTAACGTACATTTCTGTCACAAGCACTATTATTTCAACGTTCTTTTTTAGTAAATTTAACCTTTTAGAGGTTGGTTTGGAGTTACTCAGCAGGAGCAAACAACACCTCATAATGTTAAACCAAAAGTTGAGAAAGGAACAAAACTGAGCAACACGTGAGTTTTTTGCATTATTACCTATGTTTGAATTTTAAACCTGCCCTCTTTTTTTAATTTAAATATGTCATCCTGAAAATCAAGAATGTACAAATCTAATTTTCCATTAGAGTATGCTTGCAAGATTCTCTTCGTCATGCTGAAAGTATCACTGTAGCACCTATTGGGTATTTGGCTGTTGTTACAGATTCATTTAATAGGATATTGCTATTGGACACTTTAAAAAGTACAGTCGTTAGAATGTGGAAAGGTAATTTGTTTTTAAACTGATATTTTTAATTGTAATGGTAGTGGCAGCAGTTTTACTAACCATGTTGGAATGCAGGGTAGAATCTCGGATTTTACTTTACACACAACTTTATATTTTGCTTAAAAAAGATTTACCTTCTCTTCAACAGGTTTTTGTGTGTATATGTATGTTAATTTAACGCACCTCTGCAACTTCTCTCAATTTTTTACAAGCAATTCATAACATGTACTTCTTATAAAATTTTAATTTTAAATTTGAAATTTTAAACTTCTCAAAATTATGGAAACAGGCAGAGTTTAGATTTTTACCAAATGCGAGGGTTTGCGGGAAAATGTTAACAACCTATAATACCAATATTTTTTTACTATTAAAATTGGTAGTAAGAGCTAGTATAAGGAGGGGTTATGCAGTCAGTTGAGGGTTCAACTGGTACAAGTGTTCGCTAAAAAGGTCCGCCTGAGAACCCCCTCCAGGAAAAAAAGTTATCCACTCAATTTACTCTCGTTTGACACCTGACCCCCCAAAGTATAGTTATAAATCCCCGCTTCTCTCGAGCTCCCCCTACACCACATCTGCGCATGCGCAAATAAATTCGGAAAATCTGACGGCAACCGACAAATCTGACGTCATCCGACAAAATCTGCGCATGCGTAAAACTTCAACGCTAACCGGCAGAAATAATGTCGGATGCCATCATCATGCTCAAGTTGAATAAGGGAAATCCCCTAATTCAAAAACTGTCCGTGTAAAAAAAAATATTGATAAAAAATCTATAATAAAGATGAACACAAGAACCGTTAAAGAATTGCGTGCAATAGCAAAGAGTCGCGGTTTGACTCGTTACTCTAGGCTACTCAAGGCTGATCTTATCTCCTTATTGGAAGCAACTCGGGAAATACCTCAGAAGCCTCCTACACCAGAGGCTACGAATATCTTTGAAAAGCATGTTATGTTGAAGAATCTTTTTATGATAAGGTATGTCCCAAATCAATTCAAGACCCAAGAAATGTGCAGCAAGGCAGTTGAAGAGAATCTTTTTCTGATAAGGTATGTCCCGGATCGGTTTGTTACTCAGGAGATGTGCACCATAGCTGCTGAAGTGGCTCCCCCGTGCATCAAGCATTTCCCGGAACATCTCAAGACGCAGGAAATGTGCAATAAGGCAGTTGAATATGATGTCAATATGCTCAAATATGTTTCGGATTGGTTTGTTACTCAGGATATGTGTAGGAAGGTTGGTATTGAGTCTACATTTTTCGATGCCTATCGACAGCGGAAAGAACAGAAGGCCCAACTTAAAAATGAATTGATACCATTGGCATGGCATCCAGATCGATATTGGAATTGGTGTATGGCAGAGGATGAAAAGCAAGAGATTTCAAAATTATGGGAGTAAAAAAAAATGTATTGTTAAAATTGTGTAAAAAAAAATATAAATTAATGAGTAGATTCGAAATAATTGAAGATATGTTGGGAATATTTTTTATCAGCGCCGGGGTCTCTATTTCAGTATTTGCGATGGCCCTCATGGGCATCAATGAAAAAGATAAATAATTGATTGAAAAAATAAAGGATCAGGTTTATGAATTTGAAAACAAGGAGATTGAAGAACTAAGGGCTAGGGCTCGCAATTTAAAAGAGTAATGAAAATATACAGCAGGATTTTATATTTGTTGTGAGAAATATCAAATAAAACGATGAAAGAACGGTGTGATGATTGTGAATGTCTACTTGATAAATATGATAGGTGCAAATGTGGGAGGAAACTTGTGGTGAAAGGTAAAATGTTATGTTGGCGTTGTTATCAGGAATACACTTTATATAACGGTGGTCTTTGTAAGTGTTTGAGCAAAAAATAAATAAAGTATTGATAAATTTTTTTCATATAAATAAAAGAGCATGTTGAAATTTGGAGACAAAATTATTAAATCAAAAGAATTTTACAGTAATGTAACACCGTACAATATCGAAGATGTTAAAATTGAAAACCTGGTGGTGAGTGATTCCATACCAGCAAACAAAGGTAAAGATGAACGATTCGTAATTGAATATCATGACCAAGACGGCAACCTATCCCGTTACTAATAAAAACCCTAAAAAAAATCTACTCTCAAGGCGTTTCTCAATATAGTCAGAATTCAGCGTTCACCATGGCATTCGATCTTGGTGATTATCCTGAGTGGTTGAGTAAATACGACGAGATCTTAAAAAAAGTGGAATGGGAAAGTGGGGCTTACTTCACCAACATAGGCGTGAATTGTTATATTAATCCTAAACTCAAGGAATGGGAAGGCAAGATTAGAACTAATCTTCATAAGAAAAAGATACCCAAGGAATCTTTTGAATGTACGGCAATCATTAAAATAGGAAGTATTTATAAGCAAGGGTCCAACTATTACATACAGACCTACCTAGAAGAGTGTAAATATAAAGAGGTTGAAAGGTATGGCGCTAGTTATTTGAGTGAATCTGAGGATGAGGAGGGGTACGATACGGTCTATTAAGGTAGTTGATTAACTATGTTATTATAAATGACACAGTTAAATGAGCTGAGGAAGCAAGCTAAGGAGCAAGGTATAAAGGGTTATTCAGGGTTGAATAAGGATGATCTCATCTTAGCGCTGGAGGGTAAGCCAGTACCGAAGAAACTACGTAAAAATCAAGTAACTAGAGAAACTCAGACTGATTTTCCGCCATGTAACGAGTGCAGACTTGGGCTTTAGTTACACAGTTGAGCTTTAAAAGCTTGAAAAGCTTAAAAGTAGAGCAGCGCAAGGTGATCTATGATGGTGATATAAAGATCGATGCTGATACTGGTGAAGTGCTAGGATACGAGGTTGACTATGGCAGATAATGATTTGGAACTTGTTCCGCGTTGAATGGTTAAGCCATCACACATCAAATGCATTTTATGAATAATTTGGTGGATCTTCATAGGCTATGTGACATTGACAGGTGGGGTATCGGAAATACTACAACACGCTTTGATTTTTTGCACTTTGTGCACGACAGCTGAAGAGACTCCAAGGATGATTCCAGCTGAGGCTAAAGCAATACTCACTGGAATTTCAACTCCTGTAGTAAGGGTTACGACTGAAGCGAGCTCAAGGGCAGTGATTGCGGTGACTACTGAAGTATCACTTATCGTAGCTGCAGTTGCACGACGCTTGCATCGCTTGGTAAGGTTGTCTCTATAGTCTACTTCTGCTCGTGGAAATATTTCAATCTCATTAATCTTCGTGAGACGGTACGACTGACTTCCATCTTGCATAGTATCGTCCTTGGGCGCACTTGGTAATAATGTAGGATATAATTTCATGGTATCCATCTTCTTTATTTATTCTATTAGAATTTGCATAAGGATTCCTGTAAAAGCTACATTTTTTTCAGGGTGATCGGTAAGTAGGAACTCGAGCCTATCTGTCGAGCCTTTCATTGGAAGGTACACTGGAGTGTCAAAATTCCAAATAATCATATCTCCCCAAGCATTCAATTCCTTTGTGGGAAGCATCGCGAGAATTTTTGATTTTTTACCATCAAGCAAACAATCATCTTCATCTAACTGAGGGCATATTAAACTTAGTCTCTGGTAAAAATCGGTCCTATAGTATACATCATAGTCACCTTTCGTATAATTTTTTCCGTCAATAGGGTCATTCAAACCCAAGAGCTCTTGCAGTGTTCTGTTAATAACAACTTTAAATCCATCATTTACACGAAGCCGGAAGTACCCATTATTCAACACAAATATCTCTGCCTTTCCATTAGCCTGTTTGTTGATAATAGCTGCCAGATCCTTGATCCTGTACAAACCTTTAACGATCTCGATCCGGGTAACGAGCTGATTAGACGTCGCTTTCCAGATAGTAAAATCATTATCATTAAAAAGATTCAACCAGGTAGCTCGAATACTGATCGATTTTAAAGCGATCCTCATGCACTGCCCTAGGTAATCGTCAAAAATCGTAGGCTTGTTGATATCTGTAATATATAATTGTTTCATATTTCTTATAGAAGAAAAGTTGAATATTTATTTGTATAACCCCAAAGCAAAATACAAATCAAACAGGGGGGAATGGCCTCCGGGTATCACGAATCTTCAACATCAAGATCTGTATGTATCAACAGGATCACATATCTGTAGTATTCCCTGAACTTAGCAAGTATCCCATCAAAGTTCCAACGACTTACCTTAACGATCCAGTTCGAGTTGGATGGGATGGGCAAGCATTGGATTACTGGAACATTCAAGTTAATTTTGCAGCACATTGCGCGACAACAGCATTAGGCATATCTGCTAAACATATGACATACTCTTTACCACTTGTCAATTCTATCTTTAAATTTCATGTATATTATCACATTCGTCGTATATTAGGCAGAATGAAAGTGCCCATGCCTTTTGACGATGGGTTTAGTCAATACAATCCTTATTCAACATGTGGATTCGCGCAGGTGTGTCGCGAGTTAGGTGCAGATCCCCACGGTTTGTATAAATTTAAAGCAGTAGGTGCTTCACTAACTAACGGTGAATGGTGGCCACAAGTTGATGGTGATTATGCCAAATTTATTATGCCAACAAGCCAGGGTCTTACAGCAGAAGGTTTGACCAAAATTAGTGAAAGCATTCGCGCCTACGTGATAGTGATGCTTGGATCGCAGTCTGAAGCAAAAGCATCATTGCTCGGTTCTGGCGCAGACAACTATACAGCGAGACAAATTCTACTACAAAATTTTTGAAAGTATGGTGCTGCGAGGAGAGAATGTAGGGGAAGATATAACACGTTTCCAAAAAGTGCTCCAATACGCTAGAACCCCAGTCAATTTTGCTGTTATGCCTCATGTTTACATGTTGCCTTCTGATATGAATCTGCGTATCGGTAAAAATGAGGGTTATAATAATAATGTCTTGATTGCACCTGCAACGGTGAACGTTGGGGTTCAAGTTGATCTTAATAAGGTGAAGAAGCCTATTGTGAAACCGAGGGCACTTTTTTTCAATATCTCTATTTATAAGAACAAGTTTACTAACCAAGTGGCTCAAGGCCCCTTTCTGGTTTTGAAGTTGTAGATTAAGCACCAAGGCGTCATCGAAAGTCTTTACTAGCCCCCTAATTTCATCCTGAACAATCTGAACATCCTGTCAGAGCTCCTCCATTTCTATATCGTCTATTTTTTCGTCAGCCATAACGTCATCAATATTGTTCAGGGATTTCCGAGCCTTGACTGTCTTAGCCATGGCCTTGCTGCCTTTGTTAGGTGTAGTAGTATAATCCGTGAAGCCTAGAGCCATTACGAAGTCTACCTTTAGGTTCGTCTTTATTACATCGACTGTACGAAACTCACCGTCGTCTCTATACACCATGTCAGTTATATCTATTTTCTCAGGGAGGTTAAGCAGCTTTTTTCCCCTCTTTCTTAGTGTAAAGATAAGGCTATCTCCTTTCAGTTCAAAATCATCGTAATGGCTCGCATTCGGTTGCCCTAGCGTCCCCCTAAGATGGTCATAAAATGAATCAACCTTTGATTTTTTAATCTCTTCCAGCTGCCTTATTGTGTTGTACTCCTTCATCTCTATTTCTTCAGGTGCTCGCGTCGAGCTGGTGCCAGGCTGGGCAAGGTCCTCACCGTTAGTAAAATCATTATTATCATTATCATCATATTATTCTCATCTGTAAAACCGTCTCCTGGTTCATAAGCATACGCAGAGATGAAAACACTCTTTGCCATGAAAGGAAAAAAACAGCGTGTAAAGGTGAGCCACGTACCATCTACGATCAATCAGAATGAGGACTTATATGTGGATGTTCCCAACATGGGGCAGAATGATGTAATTTTCCCAGGAAGTCTTCGGTTATTGTTTGATCTGGAGCTGACCGGCACAAATACAAAACGTACTATCGTTTCAAATATCGATAAGAGAATCGTACTAAATGGTAACGAAATTCAAAGCATCAACGATTAGAGAGTGTTCGCTGTCTATCGCGATCTCTGGTTGTCAAAATTCGACCTTGAAAATAATTTGATCCTAGAGGGGATCAATCCCAAGGATGGTACGATCCGTGCCTTGCAGGTGAAAGCTACCGATTATGCTGGTACTCTCGAGGAAAAAGCGATCGCTGCAGCTTATGGTAACACATTTTGTATCCCACTTGGAAAAATGTTTGAATTAATCAGAGACATACCTTTTTACCAACCTGGATTACACGATAGGTTGCAATTTGTGTTACATTTTGCATCGTACGATTCCATCATCAAAGATGCAGGTACAGCGGCTTCGGGATCAACTGCAGCAAAAGCGGCAGATGCTGCATATAAAATTACCAACATTGCACTGGAATTTGACAAGGTGAATCACGACGAGATTGCAAGTGCAATGGTATCATGCTATAGTCGTTTAGCACTACCCTTAGAGAGTACTTTGAAGCAAAGTGATCACCATGAAGAAGGAGGATACCACTTATAATCTTCAAATTGACACCCCAGCAAAGAGTTTGAAGGGAGTTTTACTGCTCTTTGTAGATCCATCAAAGGTTAAGGCGTACTCTGGGGTGAACGAGGTTTTCTACAACCCCAATATTGAAAAAATATCAATTACTGTTGAAGGGGAACCAAACGAACTCTATTCCCACGCAATGCTTAGAAAAGATCAATATGAACAAATTGTGAACCTTTTTAATAAACATGACTCCACGGTGACGATAGGACAGTTTATGACTGAGAGATACGCAATTTTTGTAGATTTTCGATCATCTCCTGATCATAGTCTACATGGTCCTGGGAGACCTTTGCAGAGATTGAGTGACGGTATAACTTTACATATGACTAAGAAGGCGGATGGAACAAGGGATATCCGCTGCTACGTCTATCTACTGAGCGATGCCCAGTTGAATATTCTGGATGGTAGATATCACAGTGTAGATTATTAAAGTCGCAGATCGCTTTCAAATAAATGACTCTAGATATAATGAAAGAGCCCCATACGGCGCTAATTTCAGGCCCGACAAGCTGTGGAAAAACACAGCGTGTCCTTGATCTCCTCGAAAATGAGTACAAGAAACATTTTCACAATATCATTATACTCTGTCCCACTATACGATGGAACACCACTTACCTCGAGAGATCCTCGCTTTGGCAAGATGACTATGTGTTCTTGATTAATCCCGAGGATAAACTTTTTGAATTGATAGAAAAATTATCGTCACGATTAGCCGGTGAAGACACACTCTTTATCGTTGACGATGTGATAGCAGACGAATCTATCGATAAAAAAAGACAATCTTTGCTTGAACTAGCGATCTCTGGTAGACATCGAAAGCATAGTCTGTGGTTGTTAACACAATCGTATACCGGTTTACCAAAAAATCTTCAAAAGCAGAAAAAGCAGTTGTTCCTATGGTATCCGCACGAAAGGTCAGATATGAAGCTAATCGATGAAGAAACTAATATGATCAGTAATTGGGAAGAGATCAAGGCCCAACTGGAAAAATCAAAACATGCGTGCTTATACGTAAGATTGGAGCACCCTAGGACTTATAAAATTCTGGATTGATTGTTTTATGGATCGATTTGGTCCATAAAACGGCGTGACTGCTCGCGTTGTCAATTCACCAAGGGCTTGTGCCAAGCACGTTGTACCCCTTTAAGATTTTTTTAGGTTTGGGTTTAGCGAGACATGGAAATGCAACATTTGTTTCTTCGTTTATTAATTTTTATTTTAAATTGATCTAGTGGTAAATCTTTTTTACATATTCTGCAGCGGCTTGTTTCTACCTTTTCATGTAACCTTTCTATATCCTTTTTTTGGTCATCATCAAAGCACCAATCTATTACCCTATCAGGATGCCACATAACCGCAAGCAACTCGTCCCTAATACCTTGGTAACACTCATCTTTATAAATGGCATCTTTAATATAAGTCTTGAATAGCTTCCCAAAAGACCAAAATTCATCTGCCGTACTCAAGAGCATGTGGCCGTGCCATGCTTCATGTATTTTTTCTAGCTTTTCAAGCTCATAATCTTTTCTCGGGATGCGACCACCACCTATTACCCAGATCTGTGTGATGTCATCTTCTATAATATTTTCACATTCTTGCTTTGTGTCTATGTACCACTGATCAAAGAGATGCACCTTTGCCTTGTTTTGGTGTTGATACCATCTGCAAAACCATTTTCCAAATCGCTGGGTTAATATCTCTATATCCCAGATTTGTGTTGGTTTCAAAATAACGCATAAAAGATCATTTTTAGACATGTTTGTGAGATGTATTTTAAATCCCATGGGGCACCAATACATCGATTCATCCACTTATAATTAAGGTTTGGATGCTTTGATAGTATGGTGTAGTTGTAGTTCGGGCTGGCGCAACCTTCAAACCAATCATGGTCTATATTTTTTGATTCGGAAATAGCATCCCAGTCCCATTCATGATGTTCAGGAAGCGAATCTACCCAATATAATGAAAAATTGGGGTGATGAGATAATAGTAGTTATAGACATGGGGGTACGAGCACTGTTTTAGTAAACTAAAACTTTGCTCACACCCCCATGTCTATGCCTACTTGTACACCCTTCAGCTTCGCTCTATGACTTCACATGTAAAACTGTACTCGTACCCTCATATGATGTTTTGGAGATATTACAATACACGTATGGCCATTTACGTGTAAAGTGCTATTTTTTGCTGTTTGGCAGGGTCTGCAAGTGTATGTTTATGGTGTTGCCAAGGGTCGGCAAGAGTATATTTTTTCAGCCTGTGTATACCATTGGATGTCTATAATATAGTATACCATCGGATGTCTCTCCAATATATGGAATAGAAAAGTTCAACCGTCTGATGTCTCTAATATATGGTATAGAAAAAGTTCAAATGTTGTAATGTCCATACGCATAACTATTTTTACCATCCTCAAGAATATATCTCTTATCATCAAAACAACTAAGTGATATCTTGTTTATCTCATAACTTCCTAACATATGATTTTGACTTCTAATTGTTTTCATTGCATGGCACATTTGTTTGTTTTCAAATAATACATTTCTATAGTCTTCATGTTTGATTATGTTTTTAATGATATTCTTTTTAACACCCTTAGCAGTTTACCACATTTGTCATCATCCTTAATATAGCCATACATTTTGGATTTCAATCCTACGAATTCAACTATTGGAACACCTGCTGCCTCATCTTTCATTTTACCAATAATCTTCTTATTTGATGTATTATAGAATTGTGATGTTTCAGGGTAGTCACTATTGTCAAATTTATCTTTATCATTCCAGAAATCCATATATGCATCATCTGTTGTAATTTCATATGTTAGGGAATCTGTATCTGTGAATAGTAGTTTTGCATTATTTTTGTATTTCTTTTTTATATAGTTGTAGTGGAAATCGTACATTAATGTTTTGGATAAATCGAGAATACACATTCCTACATATGCAGGTCTGTTTAGAGTTAGTGTCTCCTTAATTCTATGTACAGCCACAAGGTCCTCGTTGAATATTTTTGATGATTCAAAGGTTGGTTTTGAGGTTAATTTCATTAGTTTGGCTTTATTGGTTACAAGTTCTACATTTACACGTTTTCCTATGTTTTCCATAGTTTTTCCAAATACACTGTTATTCATAAGTTTGAAGAAATCTTTTTCAAAAGCATTTTTACAATAAGTTCTTTTATTAGTATTGAAATCAATATATTTTTTCAACCATGGGCTCTGATCAAATACACGATGTACTTTTTTGATTTTTAATCCTAATGATATATATAATTGTAGATTTCGATAGTGTAATACATATTTCTCTTTTTTGCCTAATGTTAGTATTAATTTATTTACATCACCTACTGATATCTTATATTGTTCTTGAATTTTTTTACAATAATCTGATAACATATTTTTGGTAACATTTATTTTTTCTGGAGCTAATGGATAATCATTATGGTGATTATGTAGTTCCTTTGGATATTCTAAATCAACTTCTAATATTAGTCCTTTACTACTTTCTGGTTTATAATCAGCTAGATTACATTTTTTTATTTCCTTTTCTTTTAGCCATCTAAATCCACCAGTTGGTAGATATTGTGACATTCCATAACCGTATAGATTGTTAGCATCCAAATACATTAGATACTTCAATGGCATATCCGTATCATAATTATCAATGTACTTATTATTGGCCTTACCATATCTGTTAGCAATATATGATACACCACCTCTTAATCCCTTTTCAATAAATAAAAACATGTCAATATCTGTCATCAATTCAAGTTCTACCTTTGTCATTTCAGCATTGAATCCCAAGATAATCCTGGAGATGTATAATAATGGCATGGATCCAATTTATAATATTCTAAACATGTACCCCTAAAGTTTTCAAATATATCTGCCAATAGTAATACATCAGATTTTAGATATAGGTCATGGTATTCTCCCATTGTTTTCAATTCAAACTTCTTCCATACCCTTTTAGCATGTTTATATTGCTCATCGGTGATATATTCATCAATTAGTAGACTGTAAAAATCTTTTTGATACGGTAATTGTGTCTCATCAAATTTCTCAAATGAATCCATATAATCGTAGGGATACACACCTTTTTTAGTCATTAGTTCAAATTTCTTTTTATCACCAAATTCCTCTTTCGTATATTTAAATGATGTTTTTGGAAGGTTATCTGCTAATTTTTCCAAACTAGAACTCATAAATTGGAAACTATCAATAAATTTCAACTGGCTACCTAACATGAATGCCATATATTTTTCCATATTGTTTGGAATTACGTTGATGTCCATTTCTTTGAGTTCTCCCCATTTATTTTTATACGAATGTTTTTTAACGATTTTACCAATCTGTTGCATAATAAAATGGCTATCATATCCTCTCAAATTGTGGAAAACTACGGGTACTTTGTCTGTTAATCTATAACTTAAATTACAATCATTATGTGCTGATCCTCTATATCTACCTGTTACATGGCAATGATCTCTAACTTTGATATCTGATTACATATGTGACAACTATCTGCTGTTTTAAAATTTTTGATATTGGTTTTTGACATTATCATATCCTGTTTAAAATGTTTGTTTTTAATGTATTTACAGTATTTAGCTTTCTTTATCATTTCTTCCATAAATTTGTATACAGCATCTGGACCCCTATATATTTTTAATGGTTTGCTATATTTGTCATCATATCTACATACCACCTTATAACCATATCCACAATCCACATGTTTCTGGTATGCTTCTGTGTATGATTTACTGTTTTTAGGTGCACATCCATGTACTTTCTCAGTGATGGCTTCAAAATCTGCATATATTACAAATGGTGCCTCTAATTGTTTATGGTAGTTTTGGAATTTTAACGTGTTCTCACCCTCGTTTGGCATATTTATGGCTTGTTTACCATTTATCACCATACAAATTTCAATATGATTGTCCAATATTTTTTTAGTAGAGAAACATTCTAGACAGTACATGCAAAAGTGTTTTCTTTCCCTATGTTTTGTTTTATTATACATGAAACTGTTAAAATTATCAATTAGTACATAATGTTTGTATTCATCCTTTGTTATTAATAGTAGGGACATACTATCTTCATACTTCTCTTTTGATATATATATTGGATATGGTTGTTTATCATCATATCCGAATACATTTATTCTGATATTGTTTTGTTTTTCAATTTTATTATACTTTTTAGTCGTTACAGGAAATTCAATACCATCATAGTTCAATTCATCTACATATCTTCTATCGGATTTTTTAATTCTTTCCGGATGTGATCCCTTATATTTGTTCAAATGCCTAATATGGCACCATCTAAAACATTCATTATCTGTATTTTGCATATTGACTAATCCCTTTGAACTATTTCTTAATTCTTTGGGTAGTTCTATATAACTTGATCCGTTTAGTGGATCATATAATGTTAAATTCAAGAAATGTGAATCTACTGATTCAATAGTCCATCCAGATCCTTCAGAAATCCATTGGTTGATAAGATTTATTATTTGCTGGGATGATAGATTTATAGAATAATGGATATCATTTTCATTTGTGACAGTGTATACTCTATTTTTAAAGTATGCAGTTTTAAAAACCATATCGTTTGAATTAGAGGCTTTACAAATGTTATTTTTAATGTTTCCACATATTTGAAACCTTTTAATTTTGACAATTCCCTATTCAAGATACTGGATATATTATTTCTTGATAATTCTAATTGTTTTAATGGATCCATATTATTTTTAATTCCAACCTCAAATGATTTATAGTTGATCTCATAAATGCTGAATTTAGTTGTATTATTGGAGATGAAACAGATTTTCTTAATACTGTTTTTTTAGATACAGGTTTTACAGGCCGAGGTGCTGGTACAGGTTTTACTTGTCTTGGTACTGGTACAGGTTTTATGGGTCTGGGTGCTGGCACAGGTTTAGTGGGTCTGGGTGCTGGTACTGGTTTTAATTGGTTTATTAAGCTTTTTATATGCAGGACCATCTATCTTGATCCATCTATTAGTCTTTGGGCTTCTTATATACCCAGGTTTCTCATCAGTGGTTTTATTACCATGTATTAAATTGATTAGCTCAGCCTTACTTAGTTTTTGAAGATCTATATCATTCATTAGTGGCCCCCAGTGGATAGTGGCCCCCAGTGGATAGTGGCCCCCAGTGGAAACAATCCACTAACTATAGGTTTTTGTGATTTTCTGGGCTAGCCACTTTAAATATTTATATTATTATTATTATTATTATTATCATTATATTAGGTTTGGAAATTATTTTATTTATTTTATACTTTAATAAAGTGGTATCTCTTTAAGTCAAAAACGTGAATGAACTCCTTTAAAGATATATTAATATAAACTATA
The DNA here is from genome assembly GCA_030067915.1 of Hydractinia echinata. Taxonomy (NCBI): domain Eukaryota; kingdom Metazoa; phylum Cnidaria; class Hydrozoa; order Anthoathecata; family Hydractiniidae; genus Hydractinia; species Hydractinia echinata. Next base: position 146,814 of record JASGCC010000286.1, on the reverse strand, counting down.
TATAAATGATAAATATTGAAATAAATAACTGCGTTTATATTGATCCATTAGATATAAATATATACAAAAAATATATGTATATCTCTTCAATTTACTTAAGTATTTTATGTATGTGTTTTAGATGACTGTCTAATGTTTCTTGTGATTTAAATGTTCTGTAACAATAGTCACATTTGATTCTCACTTCATAGAAATATTTAATGATCTCTGTTATAATTTCATCATAATCATTGCTTACCAGTATCTTGTATCCATTTAGTTTATATTTCTGCAACATCACTCTCTGATTATCAGATAATTGACCATTACCCTTTGGTGTCTTAAACTCAATTACAAATCCTGGATATATCATGTGGAAATTTTGTATTACCATATCAGGTGCACCCTTTTGATAACCCATATTGTATGATCTTATTCTCATGCTGCTATTTTTTTGGTTTTCACCTAATGATACTGACATAATTGCTTCAGGGTAATGGTTTCTAATATAATTGACAACTTCTGAATGTAGATCATATTCTGATTCTATTGTGTAGGTTAACATCTTGAATTTCTTTTTCTCATACTTTCCAGTTTTCCTTATTGATGGTAAAACATCTTTTATAACCCATTTTTTGAATTCTTTCGCTTTCTCCATCTTCGATCCTATAATAAGGCTATATCATGTCTATAACTACTATAATTTTTTTGAATTCCAAGGAGCTTCCCTGTAATTCCAAAGGACATCGTCTGTAATCTCAGCATGCTTGGATAGAGAATCAAAAAATAATTCTAACAAACTTTCCATGTTTTTTCTTCTTCTAACTTTTATATAAAATTTTTTTTATTTTCTTGCCTGTCCATAAACAAAAATTTTGGATTCCAAAAAATTACAAGATAAAAATGTCTCTTGTAATTGTTGATTATTTCCAAGGAAAACAAGTATGATCCTTTTATGTCCAGGATAAAGGTCAATGTATCGTTGGCTCTGTATGGAGAGCTGCAGGTTATAAGCGAGAAGCAGGAGTAAAAGCCCTTCAGCGACTCCTTCCTGAGAAGTATAAAATGCGGTTAGGTGATGCTATTACTGGTCTCCAAGGTGTGGACAAATCTGGGTACACCCAACCAAACACAGTTTTACTGACAGAGCCCGGCGTTTATACCTTCCTCTTGAGGTGTGGTCAACCTGAAGCAGAACCCTTTATGGAGTGGGTCGTAGAAGAGGTGTTGCCTAGAGAGGTTCGAAAGCTTGCTGAGATTGTTGAAGAAAAAGATACGGCTCTGGCTCTACTTGAAGATAGAGATAGACAACTTATGGTGCTGGGGGACGACCTTGAGGATAAAGACCGACAACTTGCGGTACAGGCCCAAGAAATTGCAGGGCTTCGAGAAAGGTGTGTTCCACATGCGCAAGATCCTAGGAAAGATAACGTGATTATGATATACCGTAAACACACCACACAAGACGAAGAAAAGTATCATCATTTGCCCTACTATTGTCCACGTATTCAGAGAGGTGCCATCCCTAAAAAACGACGATGGTTCCGTGACAACTTTCCTAATTCTGAAGAGATTGTCGTCATAGATAATCCCAACTGTATGCACGCCTTTAATAGATTTGAATGTGGATGGTATGTGGGGCGATATCAATGCCACTTCAGACTTATTGATCTTACTCAAGATGATTTGTATGATTTAGGTGTTCCGGCACTGGAGGACTAAATTTTTGTAGCTACCACTACCACTCTACCACTCCTTCACATAGTCCGGAGGTACTTCGACATCTTCTGGTACTAGCATTAATTCCTCTGCTACGAAACTACGGTCAGGCCCTTCTTTCAAATAATACAACACACGACTATTAGGGTCTGCTACAATACGATCCAGTCTTTACATCCTTTTGCTCCAAAAAGCATTGGCTGCACGTCTTTTCTGATCACCATGTTCTTCCCCAGGTTGCAACAAATATAAATACAACCCATCTTCACGCAAAGGTTTTTCATCAGGATACTCTTGGTTTTTTACAAGTGGTACGTCTTCCAACTTGATGGCCTTTGAAGGCTTCATTCCAATCATTGCAGTCTTGGTGTTATTTAAATTCTTCACTGTAGTATATAAGTTTTTCATCCATATTTTACTTGGATCCTCAGTAACAAACTCTTGCGCATCCTGGGGCTTGAATATTCTCTGTGCAAGGATCTTGTTGTACGACTCAACGAACGCTGTAAAGGTGTGATGATACTTGGTGGTAGCTCGTTTAATTTTCACCCCTTTACCTTCCAAAAGTTTTGCGACGTCTGATTTAAATTCTGAACCATTGTCACATTGAAAAATTGTAGGATAGCGTAGAGGTCCTGCTTTATATATATCCTGGATTCTCTCTGCAACCTCACTGGCTTTTTTCGTTCGTAGAGGTCTCGCTACCTTATATCTTGAAGCTACATCGATGCCTGTCAGGATATATTTATAAACATTCCCATAAACCTTGTCATGTGGCATATACAACAGATCAAACTGATGCATTTCATTGGGTTTTGTGATTGTAAAAATGGGATAATCAATCTTTTTTGGGGCTCAAATATGCCGAAGAAAAAGTAGTTGCCGAGCCAGCCAATGTTTGACTTTTTTTGCCGGCTAGCCCACTCTCCTTAGCAAGCAATTTGATGGCTTTTTTACCAACCCAAAGATGTTCTGGGTTGTAATAAATACTGCTAAATTTTTCTGCATCCTCCTCTGTTACGATATGGGGAGCTGCCTGTTTTGACTTCTTTACTTTTGACATGTTTATTACATGTTAAAACGTGTGTGTTTTTTTCTATATTACAAATATTTATACACAGCAAGCCATTAAAAAGCCAGGGACGTCACAATGAAGGTAAGTTCACAATTCATTTGGTGTTGGGATGGCTCGTAAAAATCTGAAAGTTTGGGAGCCCTATCGAGCCTAACAATGTTGTATTCTGCATCTTCTTCTGTAACGATATGGGCAGCTGCCTGTTTTGACTTCTTTACTTTTGACATGTTTATTACATGTTAAAACGTGTGTTTTTTCTATATTACAAATATTTATATGCTGTAAAACCCAGAAGAGCCAAGGATCCTACAATGAAGGTCAGTTCACCATCCTGTTGATGTTTGGAAGGTACATAAAAATCGGAAATTTTTGGTGCATTATCGATTGTTGCAACATAATATTCTCGCATCCCTTCATCAAGAGCTTTCAAATCCTCACCGGCTTGCCTCTTCAACTCTCTTTGATGGTTATACCAATCGATTTTTAATTGTCTGTCGCGCACCCACTGTGCTTGGGCGGCCTGCAATTGTTCGATCGCTTTATCGAGCCTCTTGTGCTCTTGTTCGCCATTTCCCCGAAGCTTGGAAAATAAAAAATTACTTCTGCTAAATGCTAATGCATTGATTATTGCTCCTCCGGCTATCACTGCTATAGTTGCCATTTATTTATTTATTCTGAGATGTAACGGTTGCCTTTCGACATATTTTCGCTTGCCCACATAGGTTGGGTATTTGTATAGTGGAGCCTTCTCGCTACTTCCACGAGTAATGGAGCTTCTCCATTTTCTCGATACTTGAGAGGTATCTTGTGATCGATATGCCACTCTTTACCATAATTTTCCCAAGACATACCTTCCGTGAATTGTGCTTCAATATGACCCCACAGTGTGCCCATATCACATCCAAGATACTCTTGGGAACTAAGCTCCTTATTTTTATATAGAGCCTCGCGTGTTCGGCTGGAAACAATATTTACGAGATGGCCAGGAGCGCAAATGGGGCAATGTCTCCTCTGTTTACCATGTTCACAAATACTTGCACCTTTACACTTTTTGCATGTGGATCTTCTCTTTTGATGATTACAGATACTTCCGCCACCACTTTCTCTGCATGTGGATCTTCTCTTTTGATGATCACAGATGCCCCCACCACTACATTCTTTACACTTTGATCTCTCTTTTTGATGATCACAAATACTTCCTCCTCCGCATTCCTTGCATATGGATCTTATCGTACCATGATCGCAGATACTTCCTCCTCCGCGGGGCTTGCATTGAGATCTCAGTTTTTGATGCTTGCATATGCCCCCGCCCCCACATTCCTTGCAGCTATATCTCTCTTTTTGATGCTTGCATATTTGACTTCCTCCGCACTCTCTGCATCTTGATCTCTGCTTTTGATGCGGGCACCTTGTACGTTCTTTTGATGCCTTGAGCATTGCTTGCTTTCCATGTTGTTTTGTGTTTGCCTACATAACAAACACAAATTTCGCTGGACATGTCTATTTATTTAGGAGGCATTGTTTTATCGCATAGTCATCAAATAATATCGCTCCCGTCATATAGCCACCAAGCTTCAGACCATCCTCCATATCCATCTTGGCCCCAGCGCCTTTTTTGCTCCCAGCGCTAGAAGTATAGTGTACGATACTAAGCGAGCAGTTTCCCATAGGGAATCAACGACTTCTTTCTGTTGTGGTGATATGTTTGAACTCATTTATTATATGGTTAACTCATTTTAAAAATGTCTATTTTTGGGGGTTGAACCTTTTTGCTAGCTGCGACTTCAACAGGAGGCGGCTGCTCTGATGATTTTTCAGGCTGATTCTGCTGCTGGTTTTGTTGATAAAAAAATTTGTACCAAATACCAACGCCTACTATCACAATAACTGTTGTTGCTCCTAAAACGGCGGTAGAACTTGCTGCTGTACTTGACGAAGTACTTACTGAAGTACTACTCTCTACTTGATCCTTGTTCTTGTGCAAGTCCTCCTTGTTCTTGCGGTTCCATTCTGCAAGTTTTTTCCCAGCAGCAACATGACCTTCATTTTTCTTTGTAATAACTTGTTTTTGTTCTTCGCTCATTTATTTTATAGAAGATGTACCTCTATCAAATTTAGCAACGCGCAGAGCAAATCATACTTTCAAGGGGCGTGTAGCATTCTCCAAATACCATTTAGAATGCTGTTCACCTAGCTCCAACTCACAAACATGGGCTGGGAACCTACCTGCAGGTGGAGTGAGTACGATTTTTTGAGCTACATCAAGACCATAGCTCAGCCAGGTGTCAAAGCTTGGTATACGAGCACTATATTTTTTTGTCTCTTTATTATATATAGATTCATATAATTCATGTAATCCTACAGCTAATTTTGACATATTATTCCCCATTTTCCTCTTCCTCCTCTTTATCTTCATTATTTATTTATTTTGGACAGCTTAGTATGATTAACAGTGTGTGCCAAAACTAAAAGTGGAGCTAGAAATTTACCAAAGACCGAGTAGACGAGTATTCCCAAATCAGCCATGCCATCTTTGATAATGATATCGAGTTGAACAACATTGCCTACAACATTGGTGTACATACTAATCGCATGCGAGGAGAGTGCTTTAGCAGTTTTTTCACCCTTTTCATGAATTTCACGTTGAACATATTCGGAATATACCTTTTCGATCACATCGTCTGGTGCCTTTTCTACGAACCCTTCAGTACACTTTTTTGGTAAAAGATGTCCTTTGCCTTTACGTAGAGCATCTTTCAAAGCTTGACGTTTATCTACTACTTTTTCAGGTTGTTGCAAGGCTTCTGCGGGGGTATCAACAACATCAAATATTTTAGCAATATCACTCATTCTGTTTATTACATGTCTGTATTTTAGAAAACAGAGTAGTAAAATTATATAAGGTATAATTATCGAAATATATAAACAAACTTCCATTTATTGTCTAGTGTGCGTGATCAAACACACGAGACTACATATCATGCTAACTTACAACTCCAAAGGCACGGTGTGTATACCATCATCTAAAACTATGCGCTTGTCATAGTATGCGGATAAACCTAACTTTTGCTGCTCGTAAGTTACAATCCCTTGGTCATGTATTCTAAACCCAGTATTTCGCGCCTTATCAAGACCATTTTGCAATGCATTCATATAACGGCTCCAATTAAGGTCATTTTGCACTTTTGACATCCCTTTACAGCTATACTTTGTACCATTTTTTCAACTGCAGAAGTAACATTTGGTAGTCAACGCAATCATTTTTGTACCAATAAATTCAGGCTTAAAAAGTCCTGGCGTTCGCTCTGAGTATTTATCAGTCATGAGCCAGTTTTTTACATCATTGTCATACTTCTCAATTAACTCAGGCCTAACGACATTACGAAGATTTTCACCAGAGATCGCAAAATACGCAGAGTCCGTATCCATGTAAATATACTTGAAGTCGCATCGATCTATGTATTTGCCAATAAAATCATAATAGAATTCCAACATGCACAATTTTGCCAATTGATAGACTGCTATACCACATTGATAAGGGCGTGTTACACTCACTTTTCTTTTGCCTTGTTTTATTTTGTAGGCATCGCCAATTTCTTCTAAATCTTCAAAAAATGCTGATTTCAAAGCTTCATCTACCTTTTTTTCATCCATTGTAAAAATTGTGTTAGAATGTCGCTCAACTGACTCAATCATTTTACCATAAAATGAGTTGCCTTTTAATTTTGATGTATCCCCCGAAATCTTTTTATCTGGATCTTGATCTGCTTGCCTCCTTGCCTCCTTGCTTCAGCTATTTCTGCGGGAAACCAAGCAAAGGGCGTACCGCGCTTATATTTTAAAAATTGTTATAACCCCGTCACTTGTAAACCATGTTCGAGGTACCATTTTAACAGAGGTGTATAAAGTAATATTTTTTTCAGCTTTCAATACCCCTAAAAGCTTCCTTCCATCTTTGTTTACCTTGCGACCTGTCGCTGTCTGGTACTTTTTCATATGCTCCGGAATTTGGACAGATGGTACCTTATCGACAACAAATAGCAGTGTCATTTCGCTATTTTTTTCACGCAGATTTTCAGGTACCTCAATGTCAACTTGGGCAAATCCAAATATTGACCCATTTTGAACGTGTGTTGTCAATGAATCAATATTTTGCTGATTTTTTGGATTCTTGTATTTGATCAATTTTTCTTTACCGCATGGAAAGTCATATACCAGGGTAGAAGGGTACAGCATATTGCCATCATAACCTAGTAAGGTCCTCATCATTTTAGCTTCTTTTCCGTAAATATGTGATCTGATTCGCGTCCTTCCACATTTGTGGTATCTACAAAATACAGTCGCTGGACCACCTACCATACCTGTCTTTAACAGATCGTAAGCTTGATTTTTGCAACATTTTACGCATTCATTTTTTATCGTTTTACATTGTATGCATGCCTTGCCCTTGCACTCTTTTCACATGTGTGTATACAGGGCCCACCAGGTGCATACAATTCACATGCAGGGTTCTTCTTTAATGATTTGTTCAACACGTACCGCATTGAAACTCCAGGGATACTCACCGCATCTTTTAAAATATCAATTTCATCATCATAGTATTGCTCTCTCGTTTTGTCAACTGCGTAACCAATCCATCATCGTGACGCAGCCACGTCTATAAAACTCTTTTCTAAAATTTTGATATTCGGTGCGTGAGATGGATTTCTTTTTAAGACTGCTGTAAAAATCACAGCGCTTCACAGGTCCTGCGTGGTTTAACTTGTTATAGCTTGTCAGCCATTCATAGGGAAATACGAGCTTTTTGAGCTTACAATAAGTGATTTAAACCACTTGTCTAAACTCAAGTCTGGTGCTAGAAAATTTTTGATATCAAGAAATTTAAACCTTGATGTTGTCAAAAACATATAATTATTCACCTTTCGTGCAACAAAAATATTATCGCTCACTTGCTCATCTTCTTTGTTTTTTTGGGTGATTTTCTCCACAAAGTGTTTTTTGATCAGGTTAAGGTCATATTTTCCAGAATTAAATCCAAATACAGGCACCTGATTTAACCATTCGTCCCATGCTTTTTGAACTTCATTTGGTAACATGTCAAAATCATCAGGCTTTGAATACATTTTTTCCACTTCTGCTACAATCAATTGCTGCCTGCGTTCAAGATCGTCAACAAATCGACCGATCAAGATATTTGGATCCTTGTGCTCGATAAACGTAGGTTTACCATTAAAACTATCATGAACCGCAACACTGACCGCCTTTTGCTTTGATATATAAGTTAGGTCCTTTGTGCACTGTTCGTTCACAACTTCCAAAGCAGCCTCAAAATCAAACACGATGTAGTGGGGGTATGGTGTAAAAAATTTTTTGAGAAACATTTTTTTTTGTGGTGGGTTCTTGCATTCCCATACAGGCACCACGTTGTACCCAAGCTCTTTGATGATGTGTTCGTTCCACTTTGTAGCTATGTAACGACCTTCATCTGTATTTGTTCTGTTTTTTATGCAGGTGCAACCGTGCCATTTACACCCATGATATTGATAGATTGTTTTAGTTGTGGGTTCATATCCATCTACTTTCCAGAGCTCTTTTCCATCTTCGTTTCTGATCACACGTTCACCACCATGACCACATAACGCATGATGTATATGTAGGCCAGTTTCCTCGCTCATATATTCAATCCACCGGCAAGCCGTGTAACTAAATGCTGACTTTCCACCATAAAAACCTTGTCTGATGTGTTGAGTTGATGTGTAAATTTCTTTCCGTTGCAAATAATCTTCGTTTTACCTCCAGTGCATGTACCATCGACCGTATGCCTAATGAGATTATCGTGCTGTGTAAATACCTGCTTACACGCCACACATTCCCAACCCTTGCACAAAACGTCCATATTTTTGATGTAAAAACAGTGGCCTGTATGCATTCCAAGGTTGATTGTATCTAATCCTTGTCGGTGTTGGTTTTGCCCATATATCAACCTCCATGGTGCCTTTTCTGAACTTGTTTTGGGCTCGTAAATCCTAATGTTGATCTTAAATTTTTGCGATATCCCTGCAATATCTACTGACCTCGTTGCACGCACGTCTTTTCTTTTCAACTTGTCATTTTCATAGTACTCCCTGGCCAGTTTCAGTGCATCTTTTGTAAGTCGCTTCTTATAACCTAGGTAGTGTAGTGCGAGACATCTCCACATGCATAGGTTGTCGGTGCATTCGTCTTCTCCATTGACCACGTAAATACATCGCTTTTTTCTTAACCAATCTGGTAAAGGACCGCATCCTAATAGGGGACCGTTCGTTGAAATTATCTTAATCTGAACGTGAACAAAAACAACCTTTCCACCATAGGAGCCTTGTGTGTGGATGGTTTCCTCTGGTGGAAGGTAGGCATTGCCCCAAAACTCATAGTCATCCAAGTCTAGCCGCTGCGTCTCGCATCCGTCAATAAAATCTTCGATCTCTTTGATGGTTGATAGCGACTTGGAGCCCTTGGTCTTATAATGGGTCGCCATTTCGCCTCCTACTTTGTGTACGACGCATTCAAAACTATAAACTACATTGGTTCTCATGTTAATGTTTGGTGTAATTTTTCCCATAATTGGCTCTGTCAGCTGTTCGTTCAAATTCTTGTTGATTCTCCAAGTTTTTACTCGAGTTCCATCTTCCAACATCTTCATGTCGTGCTCATCAAATATATGTTGGATATCTTCAATACCTGTAGGCTCCTTCCCTTTTCGTGGGAACATGTGTTTGATATCTTCGATTCCATGATATTCATCTTGTATGTAGTCTTCCTGTGCTTCCTGTTCGACCTCATCATGTAGTGTTGGGTTAATTCGTTTTTTTATTCCGTCCTTTATTTTGTTATAATAATCACTAACAGTATCCCGCACACTTTGCAGTCGAGTGGTAAGAGCATTGGTGGTTGATCCTACTGGTGCTGATACAGTGTTATATATTGCGCTGATTGCATTTATAAAAAAACTCATTTTGACTCTTTATTATATGAAAAAATTTTATCAATATTTTTTTTTACATGGACAGTTTTTGAATTAGGGGATTTCCCTTATTCAACTTGAGCATGATGAAGGCAACTGACATAATTTCTGTCGGTTAGCGTTGAAGTTTTATGCATGCGCAGATTTTGTCGGATGACGTCAGATTTTCTGAATTTATTTGCGCATGCGCAGATGTGGTGTAGGGGGAGCTTGAGAGAAGCGCGGATTTATAACTATACTTTGGGGGGTCAGATGTCAAACGAGAGTAAATTGAGTGGATAACTTTTTTTCCTGGAGGGAGTTCTCAGGCGGACCTTTTTAGCGAACACTTGTACCAGTTGAACCCTCAACTGACTGCATAACCCCTCCTTATACTAGCTGTAAGACAAAAGGACTACCAATACCACTGTTCAATGATTATTATGTAGATAATTTAAAGTTACCAGTAAAGCTGAAAATTTTTACCGACATCTTAATGGTTTTTATCATTAAATACTGGATATTATAAGCGATGTTGTTAGCAGTCCCAGGGTTTGCTCTTTTTTAAGGATTTTGGCATGAGGTTGCAACTTTTATTTTTGTTACTTTATTTTTTATTCGTCCTGCACTTTTTTCATTTTCGAGACAAGTGGGGGTCATTTAAACTTGTGAACCCTAAACACGTGAACCAAACGTTCTGAGCTAGCGAGTCTCTGAGTCTTTGATAGTCGAAATAAGGTTTGAATAAAATTGAGCCATGCTTTCTAATCTTTAATTACTTACTTCGATTTCATCAAATTGACATTAAAATAATTTTATTGTCTCATCTCATCTTCGTTTTAAAAAATGTATGAACAAACAGAGAAGTTTTCATCAGCACCAACCACTGCGTTATTTTCTGTAAAACCAGCTGTTCATTGATGTCATCGAGCAGACAGTACAGATTGTGGGTTTTTAAAACGTGAAATATTGAATTTTGTTAAAACATGTTACTAAACCTTTTGTTTAAATTATAGCAAAAAATCTATTTACAACTTATTACAAGAGCGTGATACAATTCTATTTATTTTTTTCATGTTCTATTATTTGAAAAATTTAAATTACGCTGCATGATTGGTTGATCTTTTTATTTTTCCACATTGTCATTTGACGTTCTAAACTCATCAATAGCAAAAGCCTGTTTTAAACAAAAAGCTCTATTTTCAAGCATGGTAAATTTTTTGTAATAGTAAAACTAATACTAGTTTTTATAATTTCAAGCAAATGCTATGCTCTGCTAAAAACAATTTGATGTATATACTTTTTAGACGTGGTGCATACATGCATTTCTTTTTATAATATAACAATTTATAAGATTACAAGCTTCATTTTTTGCCTAAATTGTTTGAAGCTAATGATTACTTGTGGGTTGATTGTTCTTCTGACAAAAACTGTGGTAAATAAATCAGAACATGGCCATACAAGCCTTGAAATCCCCTGTGACTTATTCTAAGATGACGAACACAATTGTATAAATCTTTTCCTAACACAAAGATAACATCTCTGGTTCAAAGCTTAAAAATTCCGTATTTTGTTATAAAGTTATGCAAACTCACCTGTGCGTAGCTTAAAATTACTGTGTTTCGTTCTAAACACGGTCTTATAAAGCTTTTCTTCATTTCTTCCCAACATGACAAAAACATAGCCTACAATGCCCAAAAACTCATCATCTGGTTTTGAAATTACGAAAAATCAGCCCTTAAAGCTTAAACATCTTTGGCTTTTGTTCTATAATGATGATAAGAGGTCGGTAAGAAGCTGAAATACTAAGTATTTTGTTCTGAAAGGACTAAAACCTGGCCATATAAAACATTAAAGTTACCAGATCTTATTATGTTACAAAAAATTTGACCGTCTTAAGCTTAAAAGTCGTTGTGTTAGTTCGAAAAATACTCAGCAACTTTATGAAGTTTTGAGAACTCTGCTTTACGAAACTTTAAAATCTCCATCGTTTAATTAAAAAACACAAAAACACTTGCTGACGAAATTATCAAAATGGGACTTCACAAAGGTGAAAATATAACATTTTGAAGGAGAGCAGTATTCACAGTTTTGTTACAATCATTCCAATTTAATTCCAATTTCTTCTTCGACCAGATAATAAGGCCTCAAATGAAAATAATGAAACAACAAAGAAAAGTCTAAATTATGTTGGAATTCGTTTCAGAAGGCGATTTAATCTTTCTTATTCGCTTATCAGGAGACAGAATTACTTCAATTTCACACTCACAAAGTTTGGTCTAAAAAAACAAAAACAAAAAACAATTTCCCGGACTTTTCATACAGCAAGAAAATAGTTGCCATAGTTAATCAAATTAGTCACATGTAAATTTATATAAATTTTTTAAACCAATCCGTTTATTTCAGCCGAGTTTTAAACCAATGAGGTTACTTTAAAATAATGGAAGCTTTTTTAGCAGAATATTTAGCCAATCAGGTCAACCTCGTTTCCAGGATCCCTTGCCTTTTTTTTACATTGGAACGAAGAAGACCCTGGAACCGGCTACTCATGTGACACCATATGAGGTAACAGTGGTCTTCGTATATTGGCGAGTTAACTCAGGTACCAGAAAAAACTTTTCACTGCGAAAATAAACAAAATGTTTAAAATGGCTGCAAAATTAATAGTTGAAGAATGTCTTGTTTTGTAAACGAAGCAATATGGCACAAAAATTTGAAAGAATGCATTATATTTGGTTTTATATACTCAAAAAAGGTAGCAGTTACGCAATATGTTGAGTAAATAGCAATTTTACGTTACTGAACGTATTAGCTAGCTAACTAGCTACATGTTTCATTCACAGGGCTAGGCTCGCTCAAGCTACTAGCATAATACTTTGAGGTAAGGTGTATTGCCAGCTAGCGATAGCACACAGGGTAGTAAAATTATTTTTTTTATACAGCTGTGGGGTAATTTTTTAAAATACCATATGTAATCTATAATTTTTTTTTTTTTTTTTGAGTACTCCAAAAAAGATCTATAATCGTCATAAAATCCATGTTTGTCGGCTGTGTGCAGTGTGTGTTGAACCAAAAAGGGTTAACAAGGATATTTTCTCGAAAGTTGCAAAATCTAAAGGAAAAGGTTTTAAAAACTTGTGGAATTTGTGTTGAAGAATAGGATTCTTTTTCTAAAATTATGTCAGAAGTTTAACAGATTTGTCACAAAAACGTGGGTCTGCAGAGTAAGCTGTCAAAGAAATTAGATTGAGGTATAAGGCAAAATATCTCAATCAAACAATTGTATTTATCAACCTGTGCATCAAACGAAACTGATGTAATACCTGCATGAAAAAATTAACCTTTCAAATAAATTTCTTAGCGAAATCTTACACAGTCCTGACCGATCGCATATGGTCCCAATGGATCTAAACAACATGGTTTGTGATAATGAGGAATGATTTCCTCAGTTTGGATAATACGATTTTAAAGAAGTAGTAGATAAAACTTTTAAAATGCCTGAAATGAACACCATCATTAAAGAAAAACTTTATTGACATTGACAAAAACTGCAGAACTTTGTGTTAGCCTACTTGTACTACTTCTGTATTGTTAGGTCGCACATTTAATTTAATGGGTTATATATTTTTTCTGTCACTGGACTGTGTCAAGAGTTGTTAAAGCAACACCCATTCTTAACCAGAATTCTCATATCTGTTTGTGGTTTATTTTCTAATGATGAAGTGCCAAGAAAAATACAAACAAAAATCGCATTTATATATTCTATTATTATTATTATTCTTATTGGTACTGCTATCAACGAGGGTCCTGCGAAAGGGGTCCTAGCGCATTTAAAGCTCCCATTTGAGCTACGAAAGTCGTGCAAGCACAGCAATCGCTCAACTAGACAACCGCCTAAGATATCAATCCTATTCTCATGCCGAGCGCTAAGCAGAAAGGATAGATTCACACTTTTATAGTCTCTGGCATAACTCGGCCGGGGTTTGAACCCAAGACCTCCCGCACCGGAAGCGAACGCTCTACCACAAGGCTATCAGTCTGATGAATGAAAGGTGGCATGAACTTAGTCGAATGCAGTGTCTTAATACAGTCTTAGTGATTGAACGAGTATGTAGTAAACAAGTATGCTGATTTTGATTTCTATTTTTATACATTGGTCAAATAACTTTATGTAACAACCAGGAAATTTAGCTTCACCTGAGTTGAGGTATTCCTATTTTTTCACACCTCCAGCCTGAAATTGGTATAACATTGTCTTACAGTCGATGCTGAACGTTACTTAGCCACTGTATGGATAGTTTTGTTAGTGATGGAAAAGATGGAAAAAAGTTCCAAGGATAACTGGGATCTCAGAATATTAAAAGGGCATATGTGAAAAGAAAATCAAAATAAAGATCTTCACATGTTTTCTTCCAACCTTATTTGTAACTGACTAATTTTTTGTCAATTACAGAACAATGCTCCAAGGAAAGATGTAAGTTCCATACCATACAGTGTATTTATTCCGACCTTGCAAGAATATCAAAGGTATTTTGTGAGATCAAAAGTAATTATTGGAAGAATTCTTATCGAATTTCTGCCAGCCTTTTTTACCTTTAAAAAATGTCTGCCTTCTTATTTTAAACATGCATATACTAATCAAATGGCACAAAAATCACAAATTATTTCAATGTCGATAATCAATGCTAATGAAAGTAGTTACAAAGATTGTGTTGAAATATTGAGTACCAAGCACAGAAATACCGCTTGGCTGGACTTTTACAAATTCCTAATGTTACCATCCAATTTATTTACAGAACCTGCTTCTGTTGGGCAAGTTAAAGCTCACTGAATTTCACTGCCAATGATAAAATGAAAAATCTGAAGATCATGTTTGGGGGTGATTAGCTAACAGTTGTTATATATATTCTATCTTTGAGACAAATTTGCATATTAAGAACAATAGAAAATTTCATGCCAGAATAGTTCTAAAGGCAGTGAAGTAATGGTTTTATTGAGAGAAGGTTTATTTTGATTTATCAATAAAATGCGATATCCCTAGCAAACAAGAAAATTTTCTTAGCAAAATGCCTGAGAATAAAAACGACATTTGTTTCGACGCGTTTCGCCCATTATTAAGAATAACTAATGATTACAATTTGAAAAATTATATAGTATGAACTTCAATGAAGCGTAAGAATATATTAATTGCAAAATTATGTTTTGTTGAATAACAATAGCAGCATAGAACGTATGTTTTTATTTAAAATGGGTATATCACGCATAATGAGCGGGCTCTCTTTTAATTCGAGGTCAAAAGATTTATTCCCGTGAGCCAAAATAGCGAAATCATCGAACGATAATTGTCGATTTTCACAAACCTGTAAGTGATCGCTAACAGCACTGTTACTAGGCAACACAGATTTACCCGTAAGAGCGAAACGACCAATGTGCTCTTATGTTCGGGTGGCGTGAAGTTTCTCCATAATATGTAGTGTTGCATTCTCCAGTTTAGTTCTTGCTAAAACCAACAAGTTCGATTAAAATGCTTGAATATGGGCTGAAATTTCCTTAAAATTTTTTCTTAATTTTTATTCCTCTATTGTGTCTTTCTTGAATTGAACTAGTTGCATGCTTTTATTTTTTTAGAATATATACTATTAAAAAACGTTGCCTTGGTAACATAAAAAAGTTAAAAAGACAAGTAATTAAAAACAATAAAACATATTACCACCAACTAGATGGTACAGCATTCACTTATTAAGAGGATGGTTTCTCTCTGTCCGTACGTTTTTTCTATTCCAATAATGAGTTCCGTTTAGTCCACAATGCTGCGTTACCAACGTTCCTATCCAAAACTTTTCCTTCTCCAACAACAACGAATCGATTTCACCCTTTGTCAGATTTTCAACATTATTTACAACGTCAATAATAACGAAACAAATATTCCGCACCGCGTCGTTGGTACACTCCTCAACAAAATGTCGTACAATTCTACAGGATGGCACCTTCTTTTTTATATTTGATTTATAATTTGCCAATCTTGATTTCCAAGAGACAGTTGAACCAACTCCCTGCTTAACGCAATTTTTACAGTATGCAACATAAACAACGTTACTTGTGGTGCAAGTGCTGTTCCGTCTAATCCGAAATATATTCCCTGTTGTAAATGACGTTATAGAAGTTGTTTCATCTGCATAGTTTTTGCAGGAATCACAATTTTTGTTACATTTTACATAACCACATGACGTGTTTGCGGTGAGATCAGATTTAATGTTGTAGGGATCACTACGCAGTAAAAGATCTTTTAGGTTTCCTTCTCTTTTGTTCACGACTAGTATTGAGCCTTTTGGAAAAAGAAGCTCAGGTCGATGTTGTGGAAGATGTAAATTACGGTCGATTATGGAGTTAACGTCTGGTCCTCTTGGATTGTAACAAGCGGTGAAAATAACTGGATTTATTTCAGAACGTTTTGTTATCTTTTTTCTCACATCAGATCGTGTCTTTGTGAAACCTTCTTAAATGAATAATCCACACATTTATTCTTGTAGCCTTTTTCTGATAATTGTCATCACTATTACATATTCGTCGAAGTCTCAATGTCACACCTTTAGGAATGCTTTTAATAGATGATTTATTATGGCATGATGTAGCATGAAGATACAAGTGTGAATCAGTAGGCTTGCTATAAACGGTGGTAGAAATAAGATTATTGCTCAACTTTAATTGTAGATCCAAAAAACACAAGTCATTACAACCAATTTCCATGGTAAATTTTAAATCTTCATTCAACGAATTTAAAAACGTAAAAAAATCATTTAATCTTTCTGTTGTGCCACACCAGAGTGATAAACAGTCATCACGATAACGACCATAGTATAACATTTCAGGATAAGTAGATCTCACGGATTCAAAAACTGCATCGTCAATAGGCGAAATTGCCAAATCCACATATGAACAGGAGTTTGCCACACCTTTTGCTGTTCCATTTGTTTGTAGTAAGTTATTACTGGCAAATAATGAGTTGTTGTTAAAACACATATTGAGTCCTTCAATGATGCATGAGGTTGACAGCGTTTTGCTTGCTCGTTTATCCAAGGCTGCTTTAACTGCTTTTATGCCATTTGCATTATCAATACTTGGGTACATGTTGATGATATCAAATGATACTAACATTGCGTTGTCTGGAATGCCATTAGCATTAATTCTATCTATTATGTTGAGTAAGTTTGCAGTGTTTTTTATGCGACTACAAAGATTTTCCGTTAATGGGACACAAACAATTTTGATAAATTTAGCCAAGTTTTCATTTGCTGTGTTACAACCTGAGGTTAATAACCATACAGGAGCACCTTCTTTATGTGTTTTATAAAGAGTCGAATTTATTCCTGCTTTCGCGTCTACATTAATCACAAAATCTTTCCACTCCTTTGATATTTCCCCCATTCCGTACCATTTATCTGCCCATTTTCGTACCTTTTCAATGTGCTCGGCGGTAGGGTCATAATCTAATTTTTTAAAAGAACTTCTAGCTATCTGTGCCTCAGCCTTTGCTATATCAGTCTCTTTATCCACTATAACAAATCGGTTTCCTTTGTCTTGAATACGCATAACAAAATTACTTTCATTATTAGGGAGATGCTCTTTTCGCCAGAGATTAAGTTGGTTGCACTGAGATTTTGTTAAATTATCTCTCACCTTTTTACGCTTTGTATCCTGTATATTTATTTGTAAATTCATCAATTTTGTGAATAGCTCCCTAATCCGAAATCCGGGGAGCAGACTAAAACCTTGTGTAAAATGACTCAGGAGGAACATATCTGAAATAAAACGATTGTAACGAAAAATTTGGGTCCTTGTCTAGCCATGCGAGTCATTAATATTCCACTAATACCTTTAAATTAGCTCTGTAGTGGGAATAAAGCTTTTTGTTTCAATTTAGGGACCACACCTCATTCACAGGTGTAGTAAAGCATAGACAAAAAACCTTTTAGTGGTGAAACACATATTGTCGTACTGATTAAATCTGCAGAATTCCATCCCATTCCACCTGCAATTTCAGTAACATATTTAGAAAAAACTAACTTTTTGTCCAACTGAAGATGTTCGGGTATACATTGTGTACTACACCGTCTCTGTGAGTTCAACGATCGGATGTTTTTTTCGTCTCCGAGCCTAAAAACGCACTATTACAGAAGATCAAAGCTATTTTCTGTAAACTTCTAGTTATGTTAAAGTTCTTTTTGAGTGAGGAAGATTAATTCTTATTAAAACAGCACAAAAACGCCAAAAAAGTAGAATCCCAGCAAACTTTCTTCTCCTGGAAAACATCTTCTCTCGTCTCTCATATGTATATACAGCTCCTTGTTGGGGATTCATAAAACATTGTGGTAATTTCAAACAAAGAAACCGGATATTTTCTAGAACATCCCCAGAACAATAGACCAATATATGCCAATAAACATCTACCATACATTTAAGTTCTAATCTCAGAGCTACAATTGACATAATTGAAAAATAACTATACATATTCAACTTATACTGAGATATAGATATGTTGTGCAAAATATATCTGGGCAGTTAATTAGTGGACATTCAATTTTAAGAAAAAAGTCTTTTAACTTCAGAAGTAACTTAGAATCAATCTAGCTAATGGTAAAAACAGATAAGTTTTAATCTTAAAACTGCATTTTCTAAGCTTCAGACATATCTAAACTTCAGACTAACAAATCTTTTTTCATAAAATGCATTTAGATTTTCTCAGGCAAAATTTTGTAATTTTGCTAAAACTTGTATAAGGACATTTTAGATAGAATAAGCATATATATAAGTATATAATGCTAAAATGGAGGCCTACTATTCTTTTGTGCACCACAACTAGACTCTTTTTTTACCAAAATGGATGGCACTCCATTTCAAACCTGTACAGACGTCGGTTATTGTGCTTGATGCACAGTATCTAATACAATAACATTGATGAAAGCATCCACTCAAAATTCCATGCAAAGAAAGTACAACGTGAAACATCGAGACAGAAACATCAGTTCGAAATATCTCCTGTAAAAACCATGTTGGATAAACATAAATTTAGTTATAGAGGACAAAATATTTGGAATGCAATGCCTAATGAACTAAAAGACATTGACAGTTATCCTGAATTTAAATTGAATCTTGCATTGCACAGTAATAAAATAAAAACCTATTCTTTCGAATATAATACTTATAATATTGAGAAAAATTTTCTCTTTATTTGATTGTTTATACTATTAACTTTTTTACTTATATAGCTATATAAAAAATTTTATTGTATCATATTGTATGTCTATTTTGCCTTTATAGCTATATTTTTATATTCATATAGTCCTCCCGTTTTGCAACTTCTAGCTAGTCTCTTCTACAACCTTCTATACTCCATGAGTCGTTTTTATTATTTACGCTTTTTAGTTAATTTTTAATATTTTGTTGTAGGTCCACATCAGCTTTTAGCTGCCTTTGTATTAACCTGCTTTACGAAATAAATTAGTAGTAGTAGTAGTAGTAGTAAACATTGCATATATAGCTATAGAGCTAGCTAGTAGCTAGAGTAACCAGTTGAAAATAACATATATATATATCAGAAATGCAAATGTACTTATATATATATATACTGTTTGTTCTAAATAAAAAACAATAGCTAAGAAACTTAAGTCAGTCAAGTCAACGAAAAAAGAGAAACTTAGCTAGCTAGGTGCTAGGTGTTGCTAGCCAAACTTTATTTATTTATTTATTTAACTAATATTTATACAGGATATTTACACATCAACATATAATGCTGTTTTCCATATGTGTCCTGTGTAATATAAAAACAAAAGCAAATATAAATATAAATATGAGGAATGAAAACGCATAAAACTGTGAAAACAAAAGACTGAAACTAAAACTGTCACAATAGCTAAAAACAGACAGAACCAAAATGTAGAAATGATTAGAAGTAAAAATCCTTAGAATGAGGAACTCATGAGGTGAATCATCGACTAAATCACAGGGAAAAACTATTAGTAATAAACTTCTAAAATATAATTAATTAATATACAATATAAAAAGACATACCAAAACATAGAAAATTGAGGTAGTCTTCTTGCATCATATAGCAGTATGTAAAAATATATAATTTATAGAAATGCGTAGCTAAAATGTTAAAATGTTGAACAAAATAGGATGAGAAAATAGAAAGTTCGAATTTGAAGGGAACTAAAGAATGGCAAAACAATAAAACGAGGAAATGAAGGGATGAAATCAGAAACTGCGCAATAAGCTGAGGAAGAATGACTGGGCGGTGAAAGAATCATGGATAAACATCAAAACTAAAATAAAATAAAATATAGCATATATATATATAGTAGAATGGGAACATTAGATATTCGCTATATGAGGTGCTCTTTTAATAATAATGAAAATTTAGTAAATGACATTTCACTTCTGATATTTATAGGAAGTTCATTGTAAATTTTTGCAGCCATAAACCCACTGGACCGTTTTCCATACTCCGTTCTCAGGACGGGAAGACGTAAAGATACATTGTTGTTTCTCGTCGCGATGGAATGATTAACTTTCTCGAAGTAGTTGTGAAAGTTTTCACATATCATATCATCAAGGCACTTTCGAACGAATTCGCAGGCTGTTCTCTTCTGGAAGCCTTGAATTGTTGGTAGTTTCGAATCGTCAGTGTTTCCAAGTATACGTGCAGCTCTCCTTTCAAACGTAGTATACTTTTTCAGTTGCGTTGGTGTTTGTTTCAATTGTACAAGACTACAGTATCTGAACATCGGGAGGACCATAGTTCTGTAGATAGCATTAGCTGTGTCAATGTCCATGCGATTTCGTAATCTTGCCAAGAGGTTGAGACGTGCACTTGCTTTCTTATAACTAGTATCAAACTGGCTGTTTAAGTTCAAGGTACTGTCAATTTTGATACCCAGGTATTTATATGAGGTAGTAACGTTAATGATACCATACCGATATTTCAATTCGATTATTCTTGGCAGCTTAGATAATCTTTGGGCTGTACCGAACATCATGACTTCAGTTTTGTTCTTTTTCATGTTGATTAAGAGCTCCTTATCTGCACACCAGTTACATAAGGCTGAGAAATCTGTAGACAGCTTTGACTCAATTTCATATAAGTCTTTTCCAGCATAGTAAAGGACGGTGTCATCTGCGTAGTGTATTATATTACTAGAGCAAGCAACCACTCACATTACATAGCTGAAAAAGAATAATCTTAAAAGACTAGAAAATAAAGTTTATATACAATCTCCTGTAAAAACCAATAGAAGTATTAGCTTTATACTACTACTTTAAACATTCAGCTTAGCGAATGTGCTCCCACCTCCGCCATTACCATAAACACTCTGTTTTTACTGCCCCAGCCCCGGGAGCAAAAATAGGATGATTTTTCAATTTAGGGAGCAATATTTTCAATTTAGGGAGCATGAATCTTGTTTGTTTGTTTTGTTTTGTTTTGTTTTGTTTTGTTTTTGTTTTGTTTTTGTTTTCAGCTCCAATTCATATCATAAAATTAGTGTAAAAAAATTAATTTCACTTATGAGAAATAAAATTATAGTAAGAATTCTGCAAGTGGAAATTACACAACTAACGTCTGAAAAATGTTGAAACCAGTTAGCGTAACATACTAAATGTTAATAGTTTTTTTCTCAGGTTACAGAGATGCAGAATGTGGTTGGATAGTTGTTGAGGAAGAAATAGATGATACAGACAATGCAAATTTTAATTCAGACAATGGCAATCGAAGAGCTTTATTTCTTGTCATTTATGCACCAAAAAGAGGAATTTTGGAAGTAGGTTTTTTTGAAAATAAGGTTTTGTATAAACCTTGCAAGCTGTCATAATTATAGCTAATTATATGTCATAAAATGTTAGTGTAAACTATGCTAAGGAAATCTACTCACTTGCAATGTTGCATTAATTTTTCCATTATGACTGTAGATTTATCTGATGGAACATGGTGCAAGAATTAGTGCTTTTAATGTTGGAAAGGGTTGCAGGTAGATTATGTAATTTGTTTTCTAAACTTTGCATTTGCTGTGAAATTTTACTTTAATAAAATAGTTAGTAACATATTTTTAGATTGATATATCCTGGCTATAGACTACTTGGTGAGACAATCCATAGTGCGTTAAAAACAGCTGGTTTTAAGAAAACAAATCAATGTTTCTTGTTGGAAGCAGATGGTGTTCTTAAATCCATCCATGTCCCTTTTCATTGTGCATTGAAGTAGGTATTTTGGTGTTGTTGTTGTCAAGTTTAAGGCATTACCAACAGCTCACCTGACATAGTTTAAGTGAAAATAGTTTACATTTCGATCTGGGTGCCTATGGAAGATACATTCACAACGTTTTCAATAATATGGGCTAACAATGAAACCTGTGGAAACGACTTAACTCAGCTTCAAGGTTATGAGTTATCTTTAGACCAATTAGTAAATACTTCTTTTAGGACAATGTACTCACTAATTTGCAGGTTTGGGATCTTATGAAATAGCTCAGTCCAATTAACTATTGCTTTTCTGACTGTGGTTCAATCAAAATACTTTAGATATAAACCTTGACTCAGATAAGGCAGATGTCACTGTAAAAATATTTGGTGTTTGAGTAACCTAAGTGACCCTTTTTTTATGAAAACTTTTTATATACAATGGTTTGGTACAATTTAACCAAATGTTTTTTTGTGTACAGCCTAACATTATTTGTGACCTTTGCCTAACCCTAATCCTTCTTGTATATACTGAAAGCATAAACTTAAAATTAACTTCTGTTTTCAATGTATGAAGAAGACGTGAATATATTTGGGCACCCAAAAGCTTAACAACTATAAAATATTCTGAAAAAGCTGGAGGACTTAAATTCTATCAAATTAAGAAAATTAAAAACTTACGGTTGGCTTGAATGATATCAGCTATACAAGCTGTACAAAATATGCTCTTTAACAGTTACCTTCCAAAACTATTGAAAAATTTAGGCTATGAGTTACTCGAAAATACACCTAGGGGAAAAAATAAATTGAAAAATAGAAAGATTAGCTTTTAGGGCTAACCCCTATTCTGCTGGTAAAGCCTTAATCAATTCTAACTGCAACATTAAAGGGAACCAGAGGTATAAAATGATCAGAAAACATATAGGACCTATACGCTTGTATAGGCCCTATATGTTTTCTGATCATTTTACACACACAGAAAATTTTATTGCAAAACAAGTTGCAGATCCCAAGTTATTGGACAATTGAAAAAAAAATTAAGAGACCTGGGACGAGCAAACGAGTGACATTTTGGCAAAAAAATTTATGTTTATCAATTTACCTTTATAATATCTATGCCTTGATAAGTTTAAATACACATCCCTTAACAGGTCTAAAATTACTGATGTCAGAAAATGTCAAGATTTGCTATTGCTTAAATATGACATCATAATTTATGCAGCATGAGCTTTTTAAAAAATTAAAAAAGACTTATTAACCAACTTTTTAAGCTCTATAATATAAGTCCAACATCATTTTATACCTCAGGTTCCCTTTAAATTGATCAGCATCTCTTAAGTTTCCTTAGTTTAAAAGATTGTCTTTCTGTTCCCCTGTGCTTTTTCTGATAGGAAAGCTCTCAATGAGCTTGAAAAAAAACTATCACTAGGAATTTCCACGATAAACAAATCCTATGCCAAAAGAATGGCTTTGTCCTTAATCATATTTGGAAAGAATGGGATTGAGTCACAAATAAACTTTCTTTCTCAAAACTGATGTGTCCATGAAAGCTTTTTTTGTCTTAGAGACGCTAGAAATTTATTTGTGTGAAATGAACACAGTAAAAAATCTGTTTAAATCAACCAAACAATTTCCAGTGCTCTTATGCCAAAGGCTAAAAATATAACAGTCACTAACAACGAATGCCCCCTTCCAATTTTTTTGTAATAACTTCTGAAGCGTGCCGTTTTAGGGCTAGTTAAAGTCTGACAAATAATTTTTGTTTCTTTAAATATCCTTAACAACTGTTCCAAAGTCATATTTTAGCCTGATAATCCTACTGGCCTATTTTAGGACTGGGGGACAATTTTTGCGCTTTTTTTATTTCTGAGACGGTGCGAAGATATGACCCTGGGACAGACTGGTCTGTTCTGATATTCGATTGGTTTCTCAAGTTTCCGTTAATTATGAAAAAAATTTAGGTGTAAAAATAACAGAAAACAATAATGGTGGTAAAGCTTCAGTGCAAGGAACGTTTATGCTATTTCCTGGGTGTATTTTTGTAAAAAATAAAATATTTAGCTTTGTTAGTGTAGCTTACTGTTTTAAAAATTTTAAATTTTAAAGTATTTAGTTATACATTTAGAGAGTGTTAAAGCAAGTTTCTGTTCTTTCGCAATACAGGTGGGGCAGCAGTATATACAGTGAAGTAAAGAAGACATGTCTAGCAGCTCTTGCTCTCCTAAAGACAACACAGAGTAAAATATATATAGCTATGTAAATAGCTACATATCGTCATGTCGTAAATTTTATACATATTGACAAAATCTAACAAAGTCAATTTATTTCTTTTAAGATAAACGATACTTGTCCAATTACTCAATTTACTCAACTTCTAAAAACATATAAACAAACATGGTATGCTGTAGGGTAAAAAAAGTGTTCTCCTGACCAAATGTCTACTCCCCCGGTGTTGGTAACATGTTACATTTTCTGGAAATAATACAGCTACATCAAGCACTAAAGTTATGTCTCCTTGTTGTTGTAAATGTTGAAACTGCCAGTTGGGACTGAGCGTTGTTGTTTACATGATGTGACACCACGTCAACCTCTATACAAAAATTGATCATGAGAGGACAAGGCGTTTTATCTGGATATGGATATGGATGTGTTTCTGCTGATTTTCTGCTATGCAGTATATGTAGCTAGAAAATCTGTCTAAAAGAATTTTTCTATGCTATTTATGCACCTTGCTAATATTTTATACTAGCTAAAGTAGCTAATTATATGCTAGCCAGCTAAGTTGGTAGTTTTATGCTAGCTAAGTAGCTACAGTGAAGTAAAGAAGACATGTCTAGCGGCTCTTGCTCTCTTAAGACAACACAGAGTAAAATATAGCTATGTAAATAGCTACATATCGTCATGTCGTAAATTTTATACATATTGACAAAATCTAACAAAGTCAATTTATTTCTTTTAAGATAAACGATACTTGTCCAATTACTCAATTTACTCAACTTCTAAAAACATATAAACAAACATGGTATGCTGTAGGGTAAAAAAAGTGTTCTCCTGACCAAATGTCTACTCCCCCGGTGTTGGTAACATGTTACATTTTCTGGAAATAATACAGCTACATCAAGCACTAAAGTTATGTCTCCTTGTTGTTGTAAATGTTGAAACTGCCAGTTGGGACTGAGCGTTGTTGTTTACATGATGTGACACCACGTCAACCTCTATACAAAAATTGATCATGAGAGGACAAGGCGTTTTATCTGGATATGGATATGGATGTGTTTCTGCTGATTTTCTGCTATGCAGTATATGTAGCTAGAAAATCTGTCTAAAAGAATTTTTCTATGCTATTTATGCACCTTGCTAATTTTATACTAGCTAAAGTAGCTAATTATATGCTAGCCAGCTAAGTTGGTAGTTTTATGCTAGCTAAGTAGCTACAGTGAAGTAAAGAAGACATGTCTAGCGGCTCTTGCTCTCTTAAGACAACACAGAGTAAAATATAGCTATGTAAATAGCTACATATCGTCATGTCGTAAATTTTATACATATTGACAAAATCTAACAAAGTCAATTTATTTCTTTGAAGATAAACGATACTTGTCCAATTACTCAATTTACTCAACTTCTAAAAACATATAAACAAACATGGTATGCTGTAGGGTAAAAAAAGTGTTCTCCTGACCAAATGTCTACTCCCCCGGTGTTGGTAACATGTTACATTTTCTGGAAATAATACAGCTACATCAAGCACTAAAGTTATGTCTCCTTGTTGTTGTAAATGTTGAAACTGCCAGTTGGGACTGAGCGTTGTTGTTTACATGATGTGACACCACGTCAACCTCTATACAAAAATTGATCATGAGAGGACAAGGCGTTTTATCTGGATATGGATATGGATGTGTTTCTGCTGATTTTCTGCTGTGCAGTATATGTAGCTAGAAAATCTGTCTAAAAGAATTTTTCTATGCTATTTATGCACCTTACTAATTTTATACTAGCTAAAGTAGCTAATTATATGCTAGCCAGCTAAGTTGGTAGTTTTATGCTAGCTGAGTAGCTAATTTTATGCTATCTAAGGGATATTATTATGCTACATAGTCGGTAGTTTTATGCTAGCTAACTTTAGGTGTGAGCAAGACTGAGAAGGGGTTTATTACTTGTAGAAAATAGTTATATACCACCTACATACCCTTTCTTCGTTTTCTTCTCAAAAATGCTGTGGAAACGGCACAGACTATAAAGGCTTTTTACAGAGCTGCCAAAAAACTTCAAAAGCAGCTGAGTATATAGCTAGCTAGTGATTTCTTTCTTTTTAAGAATGCCTTAAAATATATTTTAATCAATCAAGGTATCCAATTTCTTGGGGTTTCTTGCCATGATAGTGTCCAACCAGGCGATCAACGCAAGTTCCGTTTAAGGCGTTATGTATCTGAGGAAAGACCACATGATATTAGTAAAAATGACTTATAAATCATGTGGCAAAGACTGTAGGCTGACTTGGTTTTACTGGAAACGTCACGTATTAAGACCAGATTTTCACGGAACATTTTGAAGAAATGAACATAACAAAGTTGGGCAGTATGTCTCAAAAAAATTCCGATATTTCAAAATTTCACATACTAGGGAGACGCAGAAATTCGTTACGCTTATATATTTATGAAAAAGGAGGAAAATACTCCCTTCGAGTATTGCCAAGGCAAACCCATTAAGGACAGCAACGGACAGTGCATGCAAGCAGGGTAAGGCATGCAGGCAGGGCAAAGCATAACAATAACAAAATGTTTAGTGACACAAGAATAGTTTCCCGCATTGGTGTGTATGATTGAACCCAAAAATGAATGTGATTTATTTATGCTTGCTAAGTAGCTACTTTTATGCTAGATAAGTTGTTAGTTTTATGCTAGCTAGCTTTAGATGTAAGTGGGGCAAAGAAGGGGTTCCTTACCTGTAAAAAAATAGTGATATACTAGCTATATACATACTAGCTATATACATGCCCCTTTTTCGTTTTCTTGAAAATACCCTTCCGTCAGGGGCATAAGAAGAGGCAAGAAGAAGAAAAGCATATAGCTAGCATAAACGCAAGTTCCGTTTGAGTCGTTATGTATCTGAAGAAAGGCCACGTGATATTAGTATCAATGTAGAAAGTGTTGTGGAAAGGTTGCCAAGGCAAAACCATTAAGGACGGCAACCAACAAGGTGTGCAAACAGGGCAAAGCATAACAGCAACAAAATGGTAAACAAAACAAGAATGGTATCTGGCATTGGTGTATATGCAGTTCAGGACAAGTTACAGAAATAGAAATTATTTGTGTATCGATAAATTATTTATTTTCCAATGTATATAGAAATTATGAGATTTTCCCAATCAGGAAGGTTTTTCGTTTTTCTGATTAAACGCAAAAGATGGGAACGTGTTGTGAGGATAACAGGGAAACTGCTCCTCAGAATTAAAAAAGCCTCAGTAATAGAAAATATAGATGTTGATGTAGAAAGTTTCCCAATATAGAAATAATTTCCCTTTCTGTCACTTGATCGGAACTGGTCTATGCTTAAATCAATTTCCTGACCTACAATATAGCAATGTCTAATTCCCCGGGCCCTTTGTGACGTGCCTGCAATATCGCTACGATTTTCCACAAATAATATGACTCTCCATTCCACCCCCTTTGTGTTATTCAATGTTGAAATGTTGCCCTGTGCAAACGATTACAAGTGACCATGTTAAACTGTCACACTAATTATGTGGAGGGTTGTAGCTGGATTTATACCAGCTAAGTAGCTAGTTTAATTTCAGCTAAGTAGCTAGCTTTAGGTCAGCTAAAAAGGTAATTTTATTTGGTAATTTTATGCTAGCTAAGTAGCTAGTTTTATGCCAGCTAAGTCGGTAGTTTTATGCTAGCTAGCTTTAGGTGTAAGTGTGAATGGGAAGGGGTTCATTGCATTAAAAAATAGTGGGATACTAGCTACATACCCTTTCTTTGTTTGCTTTAAAAATCCTCTTCCGTTTTCTTCAAAAATGCCCCTGCCATTTTTCTTTAGGATATCCCTGCTAGGCCATCTATAAACTTTAGACTTTGGAACAGTTGATAAGGATATTTAAAGAAACAGGAGAGAGGCTAATAAAATAAATTTTTAGCGACAAAAAGAAATTTATATATTTCTGAATCCTAAAATCTACTAAGATTACTACTATAATAACAAATAAATAACTATATTTTACAACTATGTATCTATATATCTTCCTAGTCACATTTTTACAGATTTTTATGGCTGTATGGGGTAAAAATAAGTAGGTTTTGGATGTACTTACTAGTAAACATTAAAAATAAGATCTTTTACAAAGTATAGTAGTAACAGCATTTTATAGCCTTCTTTTAAATTTCTTTGAACTAAAGAAATATATGCCATGACCAACAACAATATTTGTTTCATATTTTGAGCCCCTTTTCCACAACATACTCAATCTTCCAACGATAAAGTTTGTTATGATAAGATAGCGCCAAATTTGAATAATTATACAGACCAGAAAAATTCAACAATAAATCGAACGTGCAATATCGGGACTTTATCTCTATTCTTAGATCTTTATTATTTATTTTTTTTTACTTGCAAATTTGTTCAGTAACTTAGTAGTATAAAATAATAAAAATATGTTTGTCACATTTTGTTTAACATTTTTGCTATTTTGATCTTCAACTTTTTTAAACTTGTTTAATTATTTTGTGTTTATTGATCCGTGACCATCACAATAAGGAGAATTATATTCCATTGTTTTTTAATTAAGTCACCCTTTTGGCACATGTGTAAAAACACTCAATTATAAATAATTCAGCACTCATATTGATGTAAACAAAATTGATTTATAGTGAGGTCTGTAAAATAAACACTCATCATGAAGTTTTATTCAGCAGTCGTGCCACAGATCAGTTTGCCTCTCCTTTAAAATACAACAAAAGCACTCCATCGGCGTGTCTAACACATATTGTCTCGCTTAGTCAAACATTTACAGGAAAATGACCAGATTAAACTGCTGGGCAACCCAGTCAAAGAAAAATTACCAAAATTGAAAATTTTATTGTATAGTGGTGAAATCCTATACACCCTCCACCCTACTCATATTTAACTATTCCATATAGAAAGGGTTGAGGAGAGGTTGCTAAGACAAAGGCATTAAGCACAGCAAGGAAAAGGCGTGTCGAAGGCAGGCAAGCAAACATGAAAAGGAATCAGCAAGGCAGGGGTAGGAAAAGCATGGGAGGCACAGGCACTAGAAGAGGCATGGGAAGGGTAGACAAAGGCATGATCAGTGCTGGCAAGGCAAGAAAAACTGCAAGACAGGGGCACCCTAATAGAAACTTTCCCCTCCAATCGTATAAAAACCAAGTTCCCACAAGCTCCATTTTATCCGATCAAATGGTTTTATCTTCGCCAAACTGAAAAAGATTTATTTCATGAAATATGTCCCGGAGCTTCTGCATTAGCAGTATCATAGTCTGTTCCAGACGCAATATTCCATGGGCCATTGAAATATATTTTGTTTAGAACCGGATGTATCAGAAAATGCTAAAAAATGTTAAAAGAAACAAGAATGCTATCTGGCATCGTTGTACAGTTCAGGTCAAGCTACAGAAACGGGAATTATTTCCTTATTGGGAAATTATTATGCAGTGTTGAAATTTATGACATTTCCAGAGCATGAAATTTTTTGTTTTTCTGAAAGTTGTTCTGATTGAACACCCAAAAAATGTTAATTGGGGACAAATTGACCGATGTTCTAGAGTGAGGACTATTGTGGATTTATTTTGTCGAGAACCTCTTACATTATTTAGATGATATCATCACAGCTGCCCTTTCTCAAAATCTATGTCAGGCTATAGTAAAGTTAATTAAGGATATTTTTCACTTGCTTGGTGTCCCTGTGGCTCCAGATAAGATGGTAGGTCCCTGCCAAGTAATTACCTATCTGGGCATTGAAATGGACACAGTAAATTCCCACAAGACAAGTTCACTGAATTAGTATCTTCACTTCATAATTGGTTAGGGAAGAAGAAATACACAAAGAAAGAACTGTTATCTCTCATAGGGTCTATGTCTTTTGTGTGTCAGGTTGTGAAATGCGGTCAAATGTTTTTACGACGTTTTATCGATCTCTCCACTACAGTTTGTTACTTGAACCATTGTATTTCCATTACAACAGAGTCATGGTGTGAGTTTCTCACCACTTGAAATGGCATTGCTATCATCCAGACTGAAATGTTAGACTCCTTTTCCATAAATCGTTTTACTAATGCTTCTAGAGTAGGCTTTTTTACTGGCGTATGGTTTTTTGCCTCAAACCTTACTCTAAGTATAGTATCACCTTCATTGGGTTATTGGCCATAGTGGTAGCAGTTTTAGGCGAGGCATGGAAAAACAAGCAATTAGTGTTATACACAGATAATTTGGCTATTGTTCATATGTGGTTCACTTGGTCCTGTCATTTCCCAAACATTAGGCGTCTTATATGTCTTTTATTTTCTACACAGCAGAACGCAATATAAACCTTTTGTACGCCACATTAAAGGCCAGCACAATACTTAGGCAGATGTTTTGTCTTGATTGCAGGTACAGAACTTCAAACGTCTATGCCAAGAAGCTGATACAGATCCAACACCAATTCCTTCATTGATACTACAAGAGATTTAAGGCATTATTTAAACTTGTCAATTTCAACAAACACTAGGTCAACATATCAGTCAGGATTTTGCTCGTTTAAAAAATCCCAATATTATGGAAATATAGAAATAATATCTGTTTCTGTAACTCAGCTCACACTGATGTAAAAAAGAGAAAACAGGCTTGATTTGAAGAAAATTAATGCTCGGGTTGCTGTATTAAAAAAGAGCAGTCTGTGCGGACGCAATGGTCTATGCATCTACATTTCGTTTAGAATCCGGTGACTAAAAATTGTAAGCACCTGGTAAACCAACTTAGAATCCAGCACTGTTATGCCCACCCGTAGGTAAATGTATACTCCCCTGGTGTCGGTGATGTGTCTTAATTTCTTGGAAACAAGATATATAGCTAGCTAGCTAGCCACAATCACCCACAGAAAATATGACTCTCTTATTAAAAAGTGATCTCCATTAGAATTTGCTAAATACATTGGAGATGGAAGTCTTAAAAGAAAGCAGACCATTTCAGGTCACTTGTGTGGAAGATTATTCCACACTTCAGCTCTAAACGGGAAGGCTTTTTTGCCAAATTCTGTGTTGACCAAGGGGAGTGTGAACCTGTTTCTTGAAGCTCCTATTATTTGGTGATTGTGTCAGTTTTTTGCCAAAAGGAATTTTGAGCGCATGTAATCAGGAGCAATGTGATTCATGGCTTTGAAAACTAACATAGCATCGTTTTTGATGAGTAAATTATTCAATGAATATTCCCTCTCTTTCCCAAGAAAGGTACGGACACATTTTAATCGTTTTTTAGCTTTCTTAATCTACCTTGGGTGGCACAAGCCCATGCCGAGGAGCAGTAGTTGAAATATGGTATGGCAAGTGAAATTAACTAAAAGGTTTTTGGTGTGAGGTGTTAAACAAGATGCAATGGTTCTAATTTAATTAGTATTTAATTAGTATTTTTCTATTTATATCATTAATGTGCTCTTCAAGTATAATATCTAACTTTTTCGCTCCTCTTCAGAGGAATACCCATGATAGTTTTGTTCTCAAGTTTTTTTAACTGGCTGTGGTTGCCAAAAAAGATTGTTTCAGTTTTTTCCGTATTAATAGTCATTTTGTTATTATTCAGCCAGAGATCGACTTGTGAAAGCTCTAACTCGACATGTGAGACAAGGGTATCTAAGTTTTTACAGGATGAAATAATTATTGTATCTGCATATAGATGGTGGTAATTTCAATTGATGACAGATTTTAAGTCATCAATATACAAAAGAAAAAGCAGGGGGCTCAACACAGATCCCTGCGGCACCCCGAAAGCGTCTTCATGAAGCAGACCTGTTCTTGTGTCGTTTACAAGAGTCAGCTGCATTCGGCCCGTTAAGTGCGATTGGAACCAGTCAAAGGCAGCATCTCTTATGCCAACACACCATAGCTTTTTTAACAAAATTTTATGATCAACAGTGTCAAAGCTTTTTTAAGGTCAATGAGCACAGCACAAACAAAGTTTTGTTGGTCGAGCTCAGTGAGAATAAAATCAGAGACATTGACTACTGCAATTTCTGTGGAAAAGAGTTTTTGAAATCCGAACTGTCTGTCATTTAGGAAGTTGTGCTCAGAAATAAAATGAGAAATTTGCTCATGCACTAACGTTTCAAAAAATTTCATAGGAATTGGCAGAATGGAGACCGATAATTTGTAGAATCTGTTTTATTGCCACTTTTAAAAATAGGCGAGACCCTTTTAGTCTTCCAACATTAAGTTTTAGTAAACTAATTATTTTTCCGACACTTGGTCTCAATAGGAGCCCACCGAAAATCGTGTCTGCTAATAGGTGGATTAACATTAGTAGTGTCAGAGGAAAATTTTGAGGCTAGTTTGCCACCAACACTGACAAAAAATAATTAAATGTGTTTGAAATTTCTATTGGGTGAGATGTTTCTGTACCATCGTTTTGGACTACTCGTTTTATTGACGTAGTATTGCCTGAGGTCCTTCAGAAAAGCCTCTTTACTGTAGTTTTTGTACCATACCGTCAATGTCTATATAAACATTGATCTTGAGGGTGACAGGAAGTATAATCTGTAGAATAAGTAGCTATGTTCTTTTGCTGATTTTTCTAAGTTTTTTGGTCCTTGATTTTGTCTTAAAATTTGCCAAAGCTAACATATTTTGTGGACGGATGTAACTACCAAGCATAAGCTTTGTGATGGACATTCCTTATTAAAGCAAAATTATGTCACTCACTGTGCAGTATGTGTAGCAGCTAGCTAGCTCGAACATCTGTCTCATAAAATTCTCTCGTGAATGTTTTTGAGACCGAAATATAGGTAGTTTTATGCTAGTTAAATAGTAGTTTTATGCCAGCTAAGCTGCTACTGTTTTGCAATCTAGCTTTAGGTGCATAAGTGAGGCTAAAGAAGGGGTTCATAACATTTAAAAAATAGTGATATACTAGGTACATAACCTCCATTTCATTCTTTTAAAATCTCATTTCGTTTCTAGCTAGCTACGCTTAGCACCACCTTAAAACAACAAAAACTCTATCACTGTGCGGTAAAAACACGTTGTCTCATTTAATCAGAAATTTACGAAAATATACCAACAAAGATAAACTTACTGGGCAACACTGATAAAATGGCAGAATTTTTCATATTTTTGATGTATTGGGAGGAAATGCGCGGAAATCCTATATACTTTCCACCGTAGCTACTTTGTACTTATATTTGGCTATTTATTGATGAAATGGGCTTCACTACTGTGTGGTATATGTAGCCTAGCTAGCTAGAAAATCGCTCCAAAAGAATTTTTCTATGCTAGCTATGTAGCTAATTTTAGGCCAGCTAAATTGGTAGTTTTATCCCATCTAAGTAGTTAATTTTATGCTAGTTTTGTAGCTAGTTTTATGCTAGCTTTATGGCACTGTTTGCTCTTTTTTATGCTTGCTAACTCTTAAAGTAGCTACCTAGCTATATGCTATCTAAGTGCTATTATTTTTCCAGCTAAGTCGGCAGTTTTATGCTAGCTAGCTTTAGGTGGGAGTGAGGCTAAGAAGGGGTACATTAGAAATAAAAAAGTAGTGATATACTAGCTACTAGCAGCATCAATTATTTTATGGGTGTCTATAATCAAACACACTTTTCTGTTTCCAGGTTTTTTCTGGTTGCTTAGCAAAAAATCTAGCAAGATCGGAGAACAACAATAAAAAATCATGTTGCACTGATTTCAAACAGGCGCGTAGTAAAAACCTTTGAAACATTTTCTGCAGAAATAAAGTTAAACTTAGAAATGTTACATGTACTCTCATAAAGCATCCTGGCCCGTAATGCAGCGTCTTCAAATTTGATGAACCAAACAAACCTTCAAACGATCATAACGTAACAAACAACATTGTTTTTTATAAGGTTTTCTCTCATTGCTTTAATTCACAACACAAACCGAACCATGCCTGCATCTAATTCCACAGAACTTCACATTATTAAACAGTAAAAACCATGTCATTATTTTTTACAGTTTGAAATTTTTTTTTCTCCAAGTCAAATTATGAACACACCGAATCAACATACAAAAAGGACGTTCTAAACTTTCACAGTAACAAATTTAAAGTTCTTCTAATACTTTTCGAGGACTATTTCTATCCTAAAGAGACAGCCAACGTATTGTACAGGTTGATTAACCTAGAAAATAGATACAGGCATATTATAATAGTTTATAGAAAAAGTTCATTTTTATAATTCCAACAGTTGTTGTTCTTTGTTACGTATTGCATGGGCTGTTATTACCTAACAACTTAACGCAACTCATAGCAACAACGCAAAAACCTTTTCAGTTTGTTTTTGTTTTTACAGTTTTATTCAAATGATATTTTCGAATGTGACAGTTTACTTAAAAATAGCGGTCGGTCGGTCGGTCGGTCGGTCGGTCGGTCGGTCGGTCGGTCGGTCGGTCGGTCGGTCGGTCGGTCGGTCGGTCAGTCAGTCAGTCAAATCTGAAATAATATAGGTAGTTGATTATGTCAAAAAGGTTTGAAATTCTTCTTATGGAAGATAGAATTGATTTAACCCTATTCGGTCCGGGGTTTTTCGAACATATTATGAAATTGAATCAAACTTGAACAAAATGGCAGCAATAAATTTTTGCTTGCGTCAACACATTTTCTGTGACGTCATCAAAAGCTTGAAATTTGTTCAAAATACCACTATGTGCTTAAAATTCAATTACTTTTGTTGTAGAGCGAATTTTTTGCATTCTTTTGAAGTTTCTGGAAGCTAAATAAAAGTTATTTAACATATTTTCCGGTTTTTACACGATTCGCATAAAAACTGCCAATAAGTGCCCGGAAATCCGGTTTTTTCCGATTTTCGGGTAAAATCTGAAAAAACCGGGAAATCGGGATAATCACGTGTGCAAAACATACAAAATGATTCTTCTTGATGAAACAAAGTTGTGTTGTAAGTTTCAAGTTCTAACAATAATCCTAACAAGAGTTATTATATTTTCCCCATTATAAGGGTTTCATAGAGATTTTTAGGGGTAGTTTGGAGTAATAGCCAATATCAAAGCCTCTGAACGGTATGGGACCTAAAAATTTGGTATGCAGGTGTCTAATAGATAAATATTGAAACTCAGTAAGTATCGTAGCCATGTAACGTAGCATTAAGGAGTTATTAAAAAAAAACGCTAGGGGGGCGGAATCCCCCCCCGGAACGAATAGGGTTAAAAGCAAGGTCAGTGCTATTTTTGCGGCGCAAGCTATTTTCCTCGTTCCCATAAATATATCAAGAGTGTGATGAGTTTCTGTGTTTTTTCCTAGCACGTGAAATTTTGAAACGTCAGCGAATTTCGACACATCCCTTTTTATATGGTCATTTCTACAAAATGTTCCGTGAAAATCTGTTTAATCGAGACAGCCTAATTTATGCCGTTTCCAGAGATTAAGTCGGTGTACAGTTTTTGCCACTTGATTTATAGGTCACTCTAACTAATATCACGTGACTTTCCTTATTTACATAGTGCCTCAACGGAACTTTTGTTGATGCTAGCCATATCACCCTGGTCGCAATGGACGGAAGGGCATTTATTAAGAAAACAAAGAAAGCTAGTATATCACTACTTTTTTATTTCTAAGGAACCACTTCTTCGCCTCACTTACATCTAAAGCTAGCTAGCATAAAACTAACACCTTATCTAGCATAAAAGCAGCTACTTGGCTAGCATAAATAAATCACGTTCATTTTTGGGTTCAATCATATACACCAATGCCGGAAACTATTCTTGTGTCACTAAACATTTTGTTGTTGTTATGCTTTGCCCTGCCTGCATGCCTTACCCTGCTTGCATGCACTGTCGGTTGCTGTCCTTAATGGCTTTGCCTTGGCAACCTCTTTACAACACTTTCCATATTGATTGCAAAGAGAGAGCCTTGCTCGAAGGGGGGTATTTACCTCCTTTTTCATAAATATATAAGCGTAATGAATTTGTGCGTCTCCCTAGTATGTGAAATTTTGAAATATCAGCATTTTTTTGAGACATACTGCCCAACTTTGTTATGTTCATTTCTTCAAAATGTTCCGTGAAAATCTGGTCGGTCGAGACAACTTAATGCGTGCTGTTTCCAGTAAAACCAAGTCAGCCTACAGTCTTTGCCACATGATTTATAAGTCATTTTTACTAATGTCATGTGATCTTTCCTCAGATACATAACGCCTTAAACGAAACTTGCGTTGATGCTAGCTATTTCGCGTGGTTGCTGTTTGGACATTATCATGGCAAGAAAACCCCAAGGAATGGATACCTTGATTGATTAAAATATATTTTAAGGCATTCTTTAAAAGAAAGAAATCACTAGCTAGCTATATACTCAACTGGTTTTGAAGTTTTTTGCAGCTCTAAACTTGGTTTTTATATGTTTCGAAGGAAGAGGTCTATTAAGGTGCCACTGTTTGGCCGTTTCCCTTGCCTTGCCAGCAATGACCAAGCCTTTGTCTACCTTTTCCATGCCTCTTGCAGTGCTTGCCATCCCCTTGCCTGTGCCCCCTATACCTTGCCTATCCCTGCCGTACTAAATGCCTATGTCCTGGCAACCTCTCCACAAACCTTTCTATATGAAATAGTCAAATATAAGTAGGGTGGAGGGTGTGGAGGATTTCACCAGTATACATTAAAATTTTCAATTTTAATAATTTTTCTTGAACTGGATTGCCTAGTAGTTTAATCTGGTCATTTTCTTGTAAATGTTTGACTAAGCGAGACAATATGTGTTAGACACGCCGATGGAGTGCATTTTGTTGTTTTATAATCTAGGATGTAAATCACTAATAAAATTGAACAGATAAGTGTGGTTAATTTAAAATGATGTATTGCAAATTAATTTTTTTGAGTCTCTCGGTATCTTACAAAAAAGATGTTTAAATTAAGTTTAATTATTTTTAGTGCCACTCATAGTGTGCTTGCAAAGGATGCGCATCTATTGAAAAAGCTATCAAACATAATTAAAAAAGATGTGAGGAATGGTGGGTTGTATATTTTAAATGTGTTGGCATTTTATGTGTCTTTGTTTATATTGATCTTTGCACTATTCATTTTTTTTTTCAAACAGATGACAGTAAAGAATGGGGCAAGTCTTTAATCACTATCCTGCTGGAAATACAAATACCAAGCGCACAAAAACAGGTATGCAAGGTGCTGAAACTTGAAATGGCATGTTCTTATATTCTTTTGGGGAAATGATATACAATTTACTTGTTGGTGTTTTTCTCTGTCGTACAGGCTGTGCAAAACATATTAGCCTCAACAAAACCTACTGCTGAATGCCTAAAGATTTGTTTAATGAAAATTGTGGAAAATATAAGTAAAACAGGTAAAAAAATTCATAGAAATATTAATGTTTTTACTGTAGTGCTAAGTAATTCCCTGTGATGTTAATGTGAGGCTGCGCTTCCGTTATTTTTTTTAATTTCGATTCAGTGCCACATAATGACGAGCAAGACATTGAATATGAAGCTGGACGACAGGAATTATTACATTACTGTTGCTCCCAACATTTGTTAATAGAGACGTTTATATCACTGCAAGACTTTGAGAGACAATATGAAGGATCTGATTCTAAATTTATTATGGAAGAAGGCCAGGACATTGCTGTGGCAAACTTACTGCATGTGACCTTAACCGAAGCACAGGATTTATTAAGTTCCATAAAAAAAAATATAGCGACGTGTTTAAAAAAAGAATTAGGTAAAAAAGCATGTAACACACAAGATTTAGATATAAACGTAGCAACATTTTTAAGTTGTTTTGAAATTGTGGTGTCTAGCAATAAAAATAATTCATCATCATTGGCATCAGCATCGGCATCGTCTCTAATGAGAGGCTTTGTTATAATTCAACAGTCTTTATCGCAAGTTGCAGTAGCCCAACTGGGTAAGATAGAATGTTTTTACATAATTTTAACAAACTGCAAAATAAACTGTGATGAAAACCTTTGATGAAAACCTGTAAATAGATTTTGCTGTTCCATGTTTCATAAACTTATTATCCTGATATTCCTTATTATCTTAATATTTCTAATATTACTTTTTTCAGGTTCTTTCTTATTTAAGGTAAGTTTTCTTTAAATTTTTTTCAACTTCTACCATAATATCCTGAAGATGCAATACCTTTCTAATTCCTTGTCTTTCTAAATTGGTAGGAAGCCTTGGCAGGAAATATACCTGTGAGCAAATTAACTTTTATTTTGGAATCATCAGAAATACCACCTATGCAAATCATGGTATCTGTTATTTTCTGTATGACTTTGGTTTTTCAAGCAAATATCTTCCAGGTACTTAAATTATTACCTTCCTCTTGCTACTAGATGTTGCTTGCCACATATACACAATCTGAAGAATGTTGCGACATTTTGGACCTTACAACTCTCTACCTTTTGCATTCTTTGGTAGCATCCATTTGTTCTATGAAAGGTCAATAATTTTTTCCATCAACTTCTTAAATCTTACACAGAGTTTTTCACTTTTTTATTTTTTATTCTTTATGGTATATTAGGTGGTGCGGAAAAAGAATCTGTAACTTGTTCTGTTGGTATGGTATCTTCTTGGTGGCAATCTGTTCGTGATATCTTATCACAGTCTGTTTTAATTGGCCAAAGTCTTGTCATGGCTGTTGTTTGTCGAAGTGTGGCAATGGAGTTAAATGCAGCTACGCAGAAGATTAAGGTAATGTTATGAGGTGATTTTGTAATTTTGTCTGCCATGTGAGAAAATTGTTGACGTATTTTCAAAAAACATGGCGTGATTAGTGCTTTTTTAAAAAATAGAGTAACAAAATTTTGTGAACAAAAGGCTGAGCGTTCTAATCCCTTAAAAAGATGTCACTTAAAACCATGAAGTTTTGAGTGCATGAGTTTGAATCCCATTCTGTGCGAAAAGTAGCAGTTTCCATCCTCGTAGCACATGTAAACCACGAGATATAGCTTTAATATACCATATTGCTTATAACTTGAAAATACAACTTAAAAATCTATTATGCTGAAATCTGTAATAGCGTTCCCAATTATGTGAATGTGATGTGATGTGATTATGTGAATGTGATGTGAAACTACAATGGCTTCCTTACCCAACGGTCGCTTTTTAGCTGCAAAAGTTGAAATCTTCAAGAAAAAACAACAAAATGTTAAATATGCTCAAAAGTTCTAATGGCATATCTTCTGAACGCAGAGAAAGATTTAGATGGACACGCTTTGGATTTCGTCAAAGAAGTAACTTTTACACACGGAACGTCAGCTAAACAACGAAGATCTTCTCCTATCCTATACTACGCGAATCACACAGCAACTGGTCAACTTTTACTTTCTGTTGATGTTGAAACTAATCTGGACCTGTCCGTAAACCTTCTTGTCAAAGAGAAAATAAATTCTCTTCAAGTACGGACGCAATGTTTAAATTTGATCAAGTTACCCTTGACGACGTTCGTAAGGCCATCAATTCTGTCCGCCACGACTGCTCCACCGGTCACAACATACCCGCTAAATATATAAAGATCAGTATAGACTACATTACCAGTCCTATGTGCCACATAATCAACCAATGCATCCAGTCGAATCACTTCCCCAATCAATGGAAAGTCTCCAGAATCAGCCCTATACCAAAACTACAATGGCTTCCTTACCCAACGGTCGCTTTTTAGCTGCAAAAGTTGAAATCTTCAAGAAAAACCAACAAAATGTTAAATATGCTCAAAAGTTCTAATGGCATATCTTCTGTGGAAAGTCATTAACAAGATCCTCCACCCAAATCCGAAAAATGTCAATGTAGATCCTGATGCCGTTAATAAATTCTTTAATAGTACTGCAACAAGAACAACTGGCATAAACGAACACCTTCCAGTGACAATAACTGCTCAGATGACTCTTTTCAATTAAAACATGCTACTTTTAAAGATGTTATAAATGCAATTAGATCGTTACGACTTGACTGTTTAATGGGATTTGATAATATATCCGCAAGGTATATAAAATATGTTGCTGACTATATTGCTTCACAATAAAACAAATAATTAACTGCTATATTGATAATTCCACCCTTCCAGAGCAATTGAAAATTAGTCGTATTTGCCCTATCCCTAAAATAACAAATCCTCCTAATCTAGCTGATTACCGTCCAATAAGTGTCCTACCAGTTCTGCCCAAAGTATTTGAGAGAATTATATTGATGCAAATCACGACCTTTATCGAAAAAAGCTCAGTCTACTGTTCAACACAATATGGATATAGAAAAGGACACTCTACGACTACCATTTTCTTAAAACTAAAAGAGGGTGTTTTACATGCCATGAAAAAGGGTGAAATCCCGCTTTCCATATTTGCAGACTTTTCTAAAGCATTTGACACCGTCCACTATCCTATCTTGATCGGTCACCTTCACCAATTAGGTTTCTCGAAACATTTCATTAGACTAATTGATGATTATCTCAGTAACAGATACCAGGTTGTGCAGGTTGACGATAAAGTATCGCAGAAATTGTTGGTGAAATTTGGAGCACCTCAAGGTAGCATACTTGGTCCTGCTCTTTTCAATCTGTATGTTACTTTGCTAAGCAACAATGGATCAAGTACTTACCTTCAATATGCCGACGATACAACACTGCAATGACATGTCAAAGTAGATAAGTTGAAAGATGGCATATTATCAATGCAACAGAAAATGGAAATGATTGGTCGTCAAGCTTTAATTTACGTCTTAACCTCAGTAAAACGAAACTTATGCTGTTTTCAACGAATCAAATGTCACGAAAGCATAATTTGTTCGATTATGATGTTACCTTAGTATATAACAATAAATGTATTGGTTGTGTTAATACCTTTAAAATACTTGGAGTACATTTTAGCGAACATTTGACATGGAATTTACATGTGAACGCAATTATTAAAAATCTTTACAGCAATTTAAACGTGCAGCAGATTTTAATCTTTGAAAATCACTAGCACAGAGCTTAATCTTGGCAAAGATATATTACTGTAATACCATCTTCAGTAATTTACCAAAATATCTTTGAAACGTTTACAATAGCTACAAAGGTCTTCAGCAAATTTCGTTTGCCGTCGTTGTTGCAATGATCATGACGTGCTAACATTACAATGGCTTCCAGTGGAAGAAAGTATATCTCTTTCTTTTGTAAAACTTGCACATAAAGCTCTGTTGAACAAAGAAAGTTGGCCAAGTTACCTGACACTATCTTTTTTGCCTGTAACCAAATGATCGTTACGAACAAATATTATGTGAACAAATTTAATTGAGACAAACAATATTGAGGGTACTTTTGCTCAAACTGCTGCCCTCCACTTTAACGACCTTCCGTCCCAACTTCAGCAAGTGGAAAGCTATAATAAATTTACAAACTTAACGAAAAAATATTTTTTTGATAATGCAACAGCCAAACTTTTAAGTTGTTCTGATTTTTATTTATTTGTCTGAATATACATTTGGCTTAACTCTTGGTTACTTGCTATTTCCTATTACGGACAGTACAATATGTTGGTTTTAAACTGTTAGTTTTCGGTTGTTTTTTTTTTTTTCTGTTTTTTTTTCGCTTTGTTTTCTGTTTTTTTATTTTTTTTTATTTTTCTTTCGTGGCGCTTCAATTTATTCCTTAATTTGCATTATCTAGACTACCAAGCCTCCTTTAGCTTTAATCAATTATCATGGTTCATTTATCCTAATCCCGTTCAATACGTTTTCACAACTCAAAACTTTCTATGATTATTAGACTGCATCCTTCGTCTATGTTCTTTTTTCTCATGTTCATTTTGTTTTTATTTCTGATTGAATTTATATTTACGTTTGCACATATATTTATTATTTACACATTTCAGCATTAAGAACCATTCTAATTTTTGAATGCTTGAAATATATGTCGATGAATAATAATAATAATAATAATAATAATAATAATAATAGTAATAATAATAATTATCTTACTTCTGCATAAAATGTGTAACATGTCTACCCCTAGTATGAATGGAGTTTATTCTTTACAAATATAAGGATATGAAAAACTGTTATTAATACCGAATGAACTAGCTATATTTATAACTAATGCGCATTGTTGTCCAATGAATTTTGTGTGCAGGAATCTATTAACATTCACAAAACACAATGTTCTGCATTTACAAGAATACACAATATCCAATTCAAATATTAAAAATGAAGAAAATATATAGAAATTACAATTTTCCGATAAAAAGAACAGAAACATATTTATAACAATATTCTTGTTATTGTCTAGCAAACCGTAACACTTCAATGAATTTTTTAACCCAAATATTTAAAGAAACATTTGGAATTTGAACTTATGAATGGCTTATGTTATGTTGATGAAACTTGGCAGAAATATAGTATAGCATAAAAGAAATTGACTGATCATGATAAAGAATTTTTTTGTTTGAATATGTGTTTTCACTGCTGACATTTATGACTCGATTGGATTGGTTTGCACAGAATTTTGTTTGATAAATAGTTAATGTCATTACCCTTTATAAGTTAGTGGTGGAATCCACCCCCGTCTGCAGTATAAAAAGGGTTAATACAATGGGTACATCCCTGAAAATACTATTTTGGGGTGGGATGGTGTGTTGGCTTCTCTATTCCAACAACAGTTTTCGCGTCAATAAAAAATTAGCAAAATTTGATTTAAAATAAAAACAATTCAATTATTGAGTGTAAATGTCTGCTACGCAATTGATAAAACCAAAAGGGCCTACCGCGAAAAATGTAAACATTCAAAAAGTTCTGTATCCTCCCACCATAGCAATACAGTTTTTTTCCAAATCATCTCCAATAGTGCCCAGTTAACACTAACATCAAAATGTCATCCTAAAACAAAATCATAGTTAAATACATAGCAAGCATTTAAAAGCACAATCAAAGCATGTTTGATTAATAGTATTTTGTACTAGTTAATCTTAACAAGTATAAGCATTAAACGAGTGAATGAAAAATTTTCTCGATTATCATTTTTTGTCTTCGTTATACCAGACACGTTGAAAGAGATATAGCGAAATAAATAACGGAGACAAAATTTCCTGTAAAGCGGAGCCTGAAAAAAATGTTCCCCCATATGAACTTAAAATACATGATATACCCGTGGTCCGCTAAATGTGCACAATTATGTATTACAACTTTTGAGTTAAAAGTGTCAAGATGGCACCTTGTTACTTTTTAATCCTACATCTTCTGGTGGTGTTGCATTTCTTGTCCGATATCATATTTAGTTTTATGGAACGAAGGAACAAAGAAAGTAGTTATTGGTGTTATGTAGCTATACCAACTATGTTAAAACAAAACAACTGATACACTTCTATATACATACACGTTTTATAAGCATAAGAGGCTGAAAATTTCCAAACATATCATAACCCTGAGAATATTTAAGTATATTATAACAGTCTTGTTACACTACCTTTAACCGTTAATTTATTTGGAATAGCAATGGTATTATAAAGACACATTCTTGTAAAGAAAAAACTCTATTTAAACTTTGAACACTGTAAATATATCTTAACTACGACTGTGCCAATTTTAGAGCTCTGGTGAGCTAAAGATGAAAAGAAACTTGCTTTCATATCTAAAGTATTGTTTAAGATAATCATAAGATAAGCATATATCTAGGCCTATGTTTTAAAGGAGAGGCTAACAAAAAATTATTTTGTGGCAGCCAGAAAATAAATTTTAAGCGAGAGATAAAAAATTATACATTTCTAAATCCTAAAATCTACTGAAATAACTACTATAATAACAAATAAATAACTATATTTTACGACTTAGTATCTATATATCTTTCTAACAACAATTTTACAGAATTTTCATGGTTGTAAAGGGTCAAAGTAAGTAAGTTTTGCATGTACTTACCAGTAAACATAAAAAATATGATCTTTGACTAGAGATAACCGAGAATATTTTACGTACTATAGTAGAAAAAGCTTTTTATAACCTTCGTTTATCTTCTTTGTACTTAGGGAATATCTGTTATAACCAACAACAATATTTTTTTCATGTTTTGAGTCCCTTTTCCACAACATAACTACGAGCTTCGAACAATGAAGTTTGTTATGATGAGATGGCGCCAAATTTGATAAATATACAGACCGAAAACATTTAGCAACAAATCGAACACGCAATATGGAGGCTTCATCTTTATTTTCGAATCTTTATTTTCGAATCTTTTTTACTTACATATTTCAGTAAGTTCAGTAGTATAAAATAATAAAAATATGTTGTTCAATATTTTGCTATTTTGATCTTCAACTTTTTCTTGTTTAATTATTTTGCGCGTATTGACCCGTGACCATCACAATAAGAAGAAATATATTCCATTGTTTTTTAATTTAGCCACCCGTTTGGCAAATGTGTAAAAATACTGAATTATAAATAATTCAGCACTCACAAAGATGTAAACAAAACTGGCAGTTGACTTTTTTTGTTATGATGCCCGTAACATGTAAATTGATTTATTATGGATCAGACCGAGCGAGTTTGTCTGTTCTTCAAAATCAACACTGTC
The DNA here is from genome assembly GCA_030067915.1 of Hydractinia echinata. Lineage (NCBI taxonomy): Eukaryota > Metazoa > Cnidaria > Hydrozoa > Anthoathecata > Hydractiniidae > Hydractinia > Hydractinia echinata. The sequence goes on along the minus strand of JASGCC010000286.1, from coordinate 102,119 downwards.
ATCATGAACTTTTATTCACCAGCCGTGTCGTGCGCAGTTCGCCTCTCCTTTAAAGCGAACTTTATCCCATGATTGTAAGAAAGTTCATTATGTAACGAAGTAAACTTTTTGTCAATTTTTGCACAAGTTTTATGTAACCAAAAGGAAGAATTTCCGAGTCATTGCCAAGAAAGTTCACCTCCTTGCCTTAATTTTTTGAATGTGGTCATATCCTTTAGTCATTCTTTCATACATTTGTTACTACCTAAACAAGCATGATATATTATACAGACGTAAATTAAAGCAGACTGCAAAAAGATTTGTTTTTTTATTGAAGTTATGATAATTTGATAAAGGTGTTACACTAATTTTATGCTGTTTTACCCTTCTTCCACTGTTTTGTAGTCTTCTGATACAGATGATATTGAAAGCAAGGGTTGGGAATCAGTTACAGTTGATATCGAACAATGGAATCTACTTGTTTGTCAGCTGGATGATTTAATTGATTTGGAATGCTTTGTACATGAGAATCATGCTTTGACAGTTTTATCAGAAGATGGGAGCCCAACATGTAAACATCTACACAAAGCAGAAGGAAAAAAAGAGGAGAATAAAGGAAAAGAAAAGAAAACAACTGCTAAATCATCGGATCGAATTCCTGTTCTTTCAGTTAAAGGTAGTTTTTCTCATTTTTTTCTTTTGCAGTAAAGGTAAAACTGAAGAGGAAAGAAAACATACATTTCTACTACATCATTACGTATTTAGGTCTGTTAGATGCTGGTTGTGGCAGTTTCAGCCAGATTGTTGCTAATTGTGTAGTGCGGCAAGGTGTGCCCGGACCTTGCTTGGGTTTTCAAAAACTGAAGAAAGCATTACGAAGAAAAACTAATACGTTTGACAGTGTAGAAGAGACTGATGAAGATGATGATAAGCCAGACCAAGACGATAACGAAGTGCATTTTGTGTTGGATGGTGAGTTATTACTTGAACCTTTTGGACCAGTACTTTTTCTTGTTATTCTTTTTTTTTTAATTAATTAGAACCATTAATTTGCAAGTAAGGTATATTTTTGTTCTTCTTTAGATCTTGTCAAAATTCGCGAAAGGTTTCCTTACAGCCTTGAACAAGATTTGGTGTGGACGCATTGTACTTGGGAATGTATTATGATGTGGAACGAAGATGTGGAGGTACAATCCAGCTTTATTCTTTAAACTATTTGTTTTGTTCAAAACAAGATGTTTTGATAACCTGACGCTTCACATAGGATGTAAAGATGTTGTCCAGCGCTTTGATGCACCTTTCATGTATACATAACCCGATGTTACAACAAGGTAAATGTTTATATGTATGCCTTGATATATGTATTGTATATATATATATTTTATTACTATTTATGATGCCTCTTTTGTGCCATAGATGACGATATTGGTGTAATTAGTGGTGTAGGAAATTTCAGTGCAGTGTATTATTTGAGGCGAAAAAGTCAGATGGAGTCCTACTTGTTTTCAGTTCCTAATTCACTAATGATTCAAATTCAAGGACATACACAATTGTTTAAAATTGATTTTCCTTCCGAACAATTAAACAGTCCAATTTCCAGAAATAAGCAGAAATAAGCAGAAATAAGCAAACGGCTAATTTCAGTTTCGCAATGTAGAGAAACGGCCAATTGCAATTTTATTTTTAAGACTTGTGCAATCGAAATCACCACATCTAATATCGACCGAGTCTAGTTGGTTTTTTGTGATAGTGATATGATAGCCTTGTATAGGATATCATTATTTTAGTCTTTTTTCACGTTGAAGACAAGTTTGACTCGTGTAACCATTAACGAATGCTTTCTATATCCTGCAAGTGGTTGATTCTTTTCGTTTTAAACTCGTCCTTTCTCGAATGAACGTATGTTTTTGTGTCATCTGCACATTTTAAATTTTAGATTGTTTCACTCCGCTACGTAAAGATTAAAGAATGTTCGAGAATTCATCCTTGTGTAACTCTAAAACCAACCGTCAGCATTTCTTTTGTTGTCAATTTGAATGTAGTGCTGGCGGTCTAAAAAAAAATTTGTTATCTAAGAAAGAAAGAATTTAGAGACATTTCAGTTTTCTTAAAAGACTCTTGAATTCCATCGTGTCAAAGGTCTTTAAGTAGTCAGCAACAACTGACATGGTTATCTCGCCTTTGTATGATGTCATCTTTCAGTTTCATGAGACAGCTAACAGTAGAATGTGATTTTTGAAACCCATGTTGTGTTGAATTTTATAACGTAAGACTGTCAATATGTGTCACAAGTTGCTGGAGTACGTCTTCCTCGTAAACGTTTGAGAACACTGTTAAAACTGATATTAGCTGGTAATCATTATTATTTATTTTTAGTACAGGGCGACTACTTGCAACTCTTTTTTCTGGAAATGTTTTGGATGTGATAAAACGTTTGATGAGGAATGTCAGTGGAGATAAATAATAAATAATAATAAACTCACTGCCAGGTTTTAATAAGGTTGGTAGGAATGGGATCAGGATGAGTTAAGCAGTTACTTCTGATGCTGTTGAGTGCTTTTTTACTTCAGGGTAACTTCGAGTTAAATGCATTTCGATTTGAATCAGACTTTTTGATGACGATCTTCTTCAAGTCCTCTCTTCAGCAACGCCGTTGTAATGACGGTTTAAGTAAAATCTGTGCATTCTGCAATTAGTTTGCTGTTGAGATTTAGTTTTATAGGGATGGTCGGCCAAATGTGCAGGGAATTTTGATGGGAGAGAACCTTTTTGTTGAAAGTGAATTTTGTAGCTTTTATACCCTTTACGTTTTTGGCTAATGTGTGTTCTTTACAGTCCTCATAATTTTGAATTCTATGGGATTTTTCCTGATAGCGTTTATTCACTTTCTGTAAATCAAAAATTATAATTTGAGGCAGACATTTCAGCACTTGTTTTTTACATTTCTCACCTTCGTGCTTCTTGGCCATTGTCACCATGTTCTGTTTTGACGTGGAAAAGGCATTGGGTAAATTGTCAAGATTACGGCAATGATATCACAAAATGTACCGTACAGTTTAGTTTTTCTTATAGAAATTAGTTTTAAGCTGAGAAAGGAAAGATTCTTTTGACTACTTTGATGTCTATATTTTCTAAATAGTATAATACTTCAGTCCAAAAAACCCCAAAATAAAACAGAAAGAGCCATCAGACTGCACATGAGGTGGGTTGAGCTTTAACATTTTCATTAAAAGACAAAGGAAATGTTTACATTGTGGAGAAGAACCATTAATTGCGAGGGGGGAGGGAGTCAGTTTGTAATTTGTAAAAGTCCTGTACGCTTTCATATATACTCTACTGGATTCCTCCAATTCTTATTTCAAGATTTTTACCTGATTGTTTTCGTCATAAGACAAAACCAATCTAACCAGCCCATGGCCTCCTTATATGGCCTTTAAAGTTCAATAATTGTGGTTTTGTGCAGCTATTACTGCCATTTAGCCGCAAGACATTTTAAACTTCTTTTTTACATTTACAAAGTCTTGGTTACAACTGTGATAATGTTTCACAACAATTCAAACTGCCAAAACCCGTTTAAAATTTATTGTCAAAAAATTTGAAGTAAGAAAAAAATTTTTATTTATAACGGTTTATTCGTAAATTTCACAGTTGTATAAAAATATGGATTGGATGTAAGTTTTGAACGCAAGTATTTTTGAATTCCTTGTTATCTTTTTATTTTTGAATATGTGGTTTAAATTATCGACTGCTAGGGTTTTCCTTCTTTTTATAACTTCTTCGGTATCTAGAATGGATCCAAGTAATTTGCATTTTTTTCAATCGTCATTGTTTTTATTTATAACAAATTCCTCTGTTTTATTTTCATTTACTTGCAGACCTCTTGATAGGAGTACTTTCAGGGCTTCATTTTTAAACTGTCTTATGGCGCTGAAGTTACTTGATATTTCCGTTATATCATCGGCATATTCAAAATCTAGATCTATATCATTTACTTATGGTGGAGTAGTTATGTTCTGCGTATTCATCTGGTATGGCCGTATTTACTGTTTGGTGAGTATATGCGTGGTCGATAAGTTCAGGAGTTCGAATTGATGCTAAAGATTTTGCTAGGTAGTATGTAAATTCACTAGCGCTGGCACAATCTCCTGGTGGTGCACCTGTGTCAGTGTGAAAATAGTCTACTTCCACATTTAACTGAGAGTTGTAAAAATTTTATTATATGCAGTTCATCCGAATGTGTTTTTCAAATCTTCAATAAATATCTTCCTGTTTAATGCTATCAAACGCTTTACTCATATCCCGTAGTAGAAGGTGTTCTGTTTCTGATTTCGCCGAAATCATTATCATCATCATCATTCTCGGCTTAACGTCTGTTTTCCATGCTAGCATGGGTTGGACGGGGTATACTAATGACCCTCTTCCAATCTGATCTAGACTGTGTTAGATCTAAACTCAACTTCCTCTGTATCAAGTCTGTCCTTATAACCTCCTGCCAAGTCTTTCTCGGTCTGCCTTAATTTGAGGGCAAACACATGTTCAGTAGTTGTTTTATTTTTTTGGTATGCTGCTTGAGTTGGTGGAATTTCAGCATCCAGTCTATCACCTATTCTCTTCATGATACAAACAACAAGAATTTTTCGTAGAATTGACAGAAGTATGGTCGGTCTTAGGTGGTCCTGGTTTTTGGAGAGGTCTTATATACCAGGTGTTATTTCGTTTGGATATTCTCCTGTCTCTGCAATGTTATTATATAAATTAGCTATCTGTTCATATACTATATCCGGACTAGTCTCCTATAATAATACGAAAGTTGTGTACGTCTGTGACCACCAATGTGGATATTTCATTTTTCTTTGATGTCGCCGAAAAAAATTATATCTCATTTGTTAACTTTTCTGACGTTACAGCGCGATGTCAATACATTTAGACTGACGTCAATGCGTTTAATAAGATTGTTGAAGCCATTGCAGTTATAACTTTGAGGCCAAATAACTTGAAAACGAGGTGGTGACGTCAGTCATTTTTCACCACGTGGGTAACTAGGGACAATTAGGGACCAAATTGGGTAAATTTTCCAAACCTGGGTGCCCTAATCCGTTTCGTAATGGACGGGTTGATGACGTCATTGAAATAATTTTGTAAATATAGGACCAGTTTTATTGCTAACATATCTAGAATATTTATCTGTTAGGAAGATTCTTGGGGGGACCATTTGCCCCCCTGTTGACATGCCCTGACAATGTGCACCCCATTTAGACAGTGATGCTTCTCTTTGAATTAACATGTCCAGCGTCTTTCTATTTCCTCTAATGATTCTTTTTTCAGACTTACTACATAGCTATTAATATTATTACTAATAATAATATTTTGTTTTTAAAGATTCTTGGATAGCATTCTCTCCTGCATGCAGCGCTGGTAAAAGAAAAATATCCAGAGTAAAAATATTTCCGGACGCCTTATTATAGCTGTATGGTTTACCAAGCATGTCTAAAAGTTCTAAAAAAAACGAAATTGCTATCGAAAATTGGAGCTAGCGCAGTGCAGTGCTATGAAAGTCGTCATAAATTTCTACGCTATGCGCCATCTTTCTTGTTTTAAATGTTTTAATTATTACGTCATCTTTTCAGTATAATTCAGCGCGTAGCACTGAAAGCACTGAAACGTTCGGCAGAAGTTTAAACAAGAAACCGCGTTCGGTTTGAAATCACACTTATCAAAAAACATTCCATCGTACGCGTTCCGGCCAAGAATAGAAGAATGTGAAGCTAGGATACCGATCTGGATATCAATAGAAAAAAAATTAGCTGTATCCAGTTGCATCGGTTGCATGTGCACGTAAATTCTGTATTAGGGGCAGATAAATAAAATTAAATAATTTAAGTCAAACCAAATTGTTCATTAAAATAATTAGAACATGGTGTGTCAAAGGACGAAAAAAAACTAGTGAGTAACAAAGCCAAACTCTGACATACATTCTGAATAAGATTTTTAAGAAAGCCCAGTTTACGAGGGTCGTCAAACTTCTGCATGTTTTAAAGTTTTTAACCATTCTTATCACTCTGGACAGGTGCTTGTTTTCAAAAATATATTTTTGTACGCAAGCTGTCATCCTCGCGCGTGAGAGTTTATTTCAAAAGAATATGCAGAAAGAAAAACCGAATATGAGTTGTACTTTTGTGAGAGCGCATGTGAGAGAATCAAATCAAAACATGAACTTATAATTTTTTTTAAATTGAAACTTTATGTTAATACAACATTATCCGGTTAAAACACAATAAGTTATCCGCAAATAAATTCTTAGCTACGGTTCTTAACTACATATCTAGCTATATACACATCATAATAAAAATTGGTTTGTTTGTTTGCTTGTTCGTTTGTTTCGCTAAAAAGAAAAAGAAAAATTTCCCTGCATAAACTCAAAATTCTAGCTAGCTATAAGGAACTCTACAAAGAGAAAGAAATATTACGTATTGTAACATAAAGAAATATTTTTCACTTTACTTCATTTTTCCTTGCAAAATTTTGAAAACTCATAGATGGCGCAGCAACAACAGCTTCTTTCTCCATCTTAACTAAGGGTCGTGCTTCGATAAAAACAGCTAAAGATGAAGATCTTCTTCCTTAGTTTTATATCAGGGAAGCACAACAACATCAGCTTTTCGTTTACGCGGGGAAATAGTAGAGAATTTTTTATCCAGTGAAATGAGCAATAACAATGATTCGAATCCAGTGTGATAAAATTGTCCTGAACTTCGCTGCCGCGATGAAAGGGTAAACCAACATATCACACTACTTCGTACGTGTGATTTAAAAAGAATTGTCAAAACTGAATAGTTTTGGTTAAGTGTGTTATAGCTGTAAAATCGTGACAAGAGTGTTATAGTAGAAAAAATATCGATATATAGCCTGAAAATAACCCTTAGTAACTAATTATGTACAAGACATTTTTTCAACTTTTATAAGAATTACTGGCACAAGACTTTTCCTTTGTGGAGTTAGCTATTGATTACTTGTTTCTACGCAATAAAGGATTGATCTAGCATGGGAAATTCTTTTTAACCTGTAAATAAATGGATTGATGGTGATCTGATTTTGGTTTTCTTTAGGCTTAGCAATTATGATGTGGAAAGCTGTGTTTAAAGAAGGCATTAAACAGTTGGCGCAACTAATCGAAAAAGTAAATAATAGTTTTTGGGAATATAAAAAAAGGTGATATCATTTTAAAATTGACCAAATAACTTCTGTATTTTTTAGATTGGAAAAGCACCAAAAGACCGTTTGTGCAAAAAGGTGAGTAATATTTTAACGATGATGTGGATGTAAAAGAAAGTTGATGCGAAATGTTACCAATATTAGCCGATAAACATAAGCGTGTACCTTTCAAGAAAAAAATACTTAAAAATGTGACTCTTAAGGGTACGTGATGCACTCTACAAACGGCTGTAGCTGTAATTTTTATTTCAATTTTGAAAAAGGCAAGTGGAGAACGTTGCTATTTACACATGTGAGAAACTAGTATTCCGTAAAAACCGTGATAGAAGTAAGGAAACAAGAAACAGCAGAAACATCCTAATATATTTTGCAACTACTAATGCTCCGTTCATTTAGATTAAAAGACTAGTTTTCTTACATAAAAATGTATATATATTAATGTATATATATATACTAGCTGTTTGCCCGTGGAAGAATCCACTGTATTTCTCATTTAATCCATGTAACAGATATACGTTCATCAAAAAACAAACAATACAGCAGTGTGAATCTTACAATCTGCATTATTATATAAATGACCAAAAAAATTGAAGGTGTCTAACAACTGCAGTATTATATGTGGCGTTATCTAAATCTACTAAAATTACTTGCTCTGACCCTCTGACAATGCAAAAATTATTTGGAAAGAAGTTTACCAAAGCATTCATCCATAAAATTTAAATCACTCAAAATGTCACATACAAAAAAAGCTGATCAATGTCAAACACAAATCTCTCTCAATGTATATGTTAAAATCAGTTAGTTTATTGCAAACCCTGCCAAAGGTTTACACAAAATGTGAAAAATAAACAATAAATTGTGCCTCTGGCAGAAATTTTTATCTAAGCTGTAAAAAAATGGATTGCAAGGATAAATCATAATGCAACAAAACGTTTTTTAATATATTGCATATGGTCCTTCCTCACTAAACTTTAGACAAAATGTCAGAAAAAAACAAAAAAAAACGGTTTTTAAACCCGAAATTAATAAAAATCAGTCCTTTTAGCAACTTGTATGCTGTTTTACCATCAATAAAGTCATGGGGAAAATTTCAAATCTCACATAGTATTCTGTCACAAATGTTTACATAAAATATATATAAAAAAATAACAGCTTGTATGGTGTGAAACTAATTGGCAAAAAATTTTTTTTGGCTAATTAGTCAAATTAGAAATGCAAAAAAAAAGTTTGAGTCATAACGAGTCCTGTTAAAACAACAACATTCACTCCTTTTACATTAAGAACTAAAATTTTCAGCAGAAAATGTTTCGGCGGAAAATTTTTCGGACACAATGTTTTATTTCAGCGGAAAAATTTTCGGACAAGATTTATAAAGTCAAAAAATGTATGGGTGAGTCTTTTGAACGAATTTTAACCAAATATCAAAAGTAATGATTACAGGAAATGACACAAAAAGAAGGCAAGAAGCATTTAAAGTGTACATATATTCAATCAAGATCTAAAAAAGGGTGTTCAGGATCCAACTTTATAGATAAAGCCTCAACTAAATGTGAAAATAACGAAAATAATAAGTTCAAAAACTGCAGTTTTTATTGATTTTCTGATTACCCTATATATAATTTCTATGCACTGGTCCTTTTTTAAAAAAAAAACTTTTGGCAGCACAAATTTCGGACGGAAAAATTTTCCGAAAATTTTCGTTTCTAATGTATGTCAATTTTTGCACCAAATTTGCAACACAAAATACAAATTCTAAACAATACTAAATTCTCTTATTTTGGTCCATTCCATACCGACGGTCTCAAAATCAAAGTTTGAAAAATTTAATTATTTTGGTATACATATCTATTGCATATGCCCTCTAAAACAATATTTTGATCCAAAATGCAAAAAAAAAAGTGTGCAACAATCGGTTATTTCGATAATATTGCATATATACACTCTTTCCCTATAAAAGCTTCACAGAGTGTAAAAAAAAGAATGGTTGTAGGGAGTACTTCTGATTCAACAAAAATCAGTTTTTTGACATTTTGTATGTTGTCCTTACCCAATAAATCTTACCCAAAATTTAAAAAAACTACGATTTGGAACGCATCAAATTTAAATCGAGAAAGATCAGTCATTTCGTTATGTTGCACAGAGTCCTCCCGGTAAGAATTTATACAAAATATAGAAAAACACAGCTTGCAAGGTGTAAAACCTAATTATTATTCTGTGTACTTCCTCACAAAAATAACCTAAAATGTCAAAAAAAAGTTTCAGTTATAACATCTAAAACAACAAAAAATAAAATGTGAAAATTGAGTGGTAAAACAGAAATTTGCAAAATTCCATTTTTTTATATGCATATTGTATATGCCTTCTACAACAATAAGTTAATCCAAAATGTCAAAAAGAAGAAAAAAAATAGCTTACAAGAGTATAAAATCGAAATCAACAAAGTAGCTCTTTTGGTGTATTGAATATGGCCATAGGCACAAAAGTTTACACTAAATGTAAAAAAATGGTTGTGTTTAGTAATTCTAAATCAACAAAAGTCAGTTCTTTTAGCATGCTTATTTATGTCTTTGCCCACAAACTCTTACATGAAAATGTCAAACCCACAATTTCGAACAAATTAACTTTACATTTTAAAAATAAGTAATTTCTGTACTTTAATAATTTAGAAATTTTTTTAGGAAAAGAACTTCGCAAACCAAAAAAAGAATCAGGAAAATGTTTAAAATTTTCAGGGTTAATAACGTTGATGGATTTTGTGGGAATTTTACTTTTTGTATAAATAATGTCAGAGTTGAATTTCTCATTTTAATATAAAAACATGAATGGCTTGCAAGGTGTAAAGTCAAATTCTACAAAAATTAGTTATTTCGGTATATTGCATGATCCTTTTGCCACAAAAGTTAACACAAAATTTCAAAAAAACAACAACAACAGTTTGTATTTATTATATACACTATGTATATAAATGGAAAGTCACCCCAGCCTTCCCTGTACATTTTTTACTCTAAACGTGAAAAACCATGTAAATCCTCCCCCCCCCCCCCCCCCCCCCCATATATACACAAAATGTGAAAAATACATTATATATATTTCCATAAAAAAGAGTCCTTAAACTATCCTTAAATATTATATATAATACTTCCTTAAAAGGTGTTGTGGCTTGTTATATCTTCTAATTTAAGCTTAAAAGGTCAAGTCAAATAATTTACAGCCATATTCCTAACAAAGACCACTAAGATATCTACAGTAGTTAGCTACATGTAAAAGCAACATAAAACTCACAGGTAGCTAGGTACTGGGAATCTTTAGTTTAAAGCTAACATTAGCTAGCTACAGCAGCTAATAGCTGGTCAGTTAAATATAAACTGGAGACTTAGCTACGTATAAAGAAAATGGCTACATATATATAAATTCCTAGCTAGCTAGCTAGTTTTGGTGACACCAACATTTCTATACTTCATTTATATAACCATGCCCTTCTTCAAATGTTTTTGTAAAGATTTATTTTAAGGAAAGAGTACTCTCAGGGACATAATTGCAGGGGCGGGGCCTATTAAGCAGGGGGGGGTTGGTATTTTACTTGAAAATGTTAGAATGGGGGGGTCTTAATAAAATGAAATGGGTAGGATGTCACTCAAAGTTACCTAGATTGGGGGGGGGGGGGTGTTAATAATAGATAGAAGGTATTACAGCAAATGGTAGAAGAAAACTGTTGAAAGAACACAATAGAAGATGGCATTATAAAAGAAAAGTTGACCGAAAATGTTGTTAGCAACCCAGAAAGTTCTGTCGACAGTACTGCAGACCCAGAAAGTTCTGTTGAAACTGCAGAAAGTGCTGCAGGTGCAGATGTTGAAAGGAACATTTGTGACATGTTTTAACTGACTGTGACATTGTATAATTGTTTCCTAAAAAAAGACAATTCTTCTTTTTCTATTTGAGTGTGTGTGTAAAGGGGGGGGGGGGTCTCAATAAAAAGGGAGGAGTCGACTTTGGAAACAAAATCCTTAATTTGAGGGGGGCTTAATAAATTGAAACGGATAGGATTTTTTTTCGAAATAGTAACCCCCTGTTTTGCGTTTTTTTAACTTAGTAAATTTTAGCGTAACGCCACGCTTTGGGGACACAATGTATGAGAAATAAGAAAGCGACCCGTGATTTTTTTCCATGGCCTCACCGTGCGCACACACACACAAGGCGTATTAATATATAGACTAGCCGAATTCCCGTGGAAGAATCCACTGAATCTCTCATTGAGTCTATTTGAGGGGTGCCAAATAAAAACATAGAACACAGTAATTTAAATTTTTAAAAGTCACAAATTGCATTATTCTATATCTATAACCGCTGAAACAAAACGTCCAAAAAAATAAGCATGTGCAGCAATAAAAAAAATAATAATAAAAGAGAAAAAAAGCCCTGGGATTGAGGTTGCTCACAATCTGCATTATATTTATAGCCGCTGAAACAAACTGTTTAAAAATATAAGCAGTTCCAACAACAAAATAAAAATAAACAAAATAAAAATGCAAAAGGTCTAACAAAATCGCAGGTGTCTAACAAAAGTTATGTAAAAAGCTTTATCTGCTAAAACTATTTACTTGCATTCCCATGTCAGGAGTACAGCAGGGAAAATAGTATACAACACATTAGGAAAAATCGTTAAGACACACAAAAATGCAAAATTTCCACAATGTAATGCATCATACCAAATCAGCTATTTAGTCTATTGCATACACCAACCCTGCCAATGCACAAAACTAACTTTCTTGACAAATACTATCCTCGTAGCCTAAAAATATATAATGCCTCAATAAAATAAAGCTTGCTATAAGTTGCTATAGCTATTGGCAAATTATTTTAATATTTAGAACAAACAATCGAGGTTGGACATATTCTTAAGATATTCTTAACTGACCCTGAGTATATTCTTACAAAAAAGAATATGTTCAGGCTGAAGACAAAACATTTAACTTCATATTTAAGGCAAAGTTTAGCTCTGATTGTGTAAACCGCTTAAAAATCGTTATTCACCTAAATTCATTTCTCTATCAAAAAATTTAAACAACACACCTGCTTTTCTTTCGCTTTCTCAGTAGGTCGCTAGATAGGGTTCTCTGAATAAAAGTCCAATCAGTTTTTTACTTTGATTACTAAATTTCGCTTCATCCCAAAGAGAACGAATTGGAAATGTATAACTAAAATTGTCTGATGCATTTCCAATAAATTCTTTTTGTGATGTTATATCATCGTACGTGTTTCTTCGTTTTAAAAAATATTTCTGACAACACTTCGTTTGACAACAACAGTTTTTTTTTTTTACATTTTAGATTCGAATTACATTCCTATTCGAATGCGATACAACCTCGGTCCCAGAACACAAAAATGGAAAATATAGAAAAACATAAGCTTTAAGCTAACCTCACGATGAGTAAACAGTGGCATGCCTTGTTTGAAATTTTTTTAGGATTACTTTGAAAAAAAGAGACAACCTTCTTCGCTTCGGTTTCCTTTTTCAGTTGAAAAAAACAACCTGTTTCCGTGAGATACGGCGCGCACATTGTAAACCGGGGGTAAAATTAAATTATTCTATCTATAACGACCCCGTGGGGCTTTTAAAACAAAAAAAAACAAATAAGAACATTTAAAAAATAAATAAATTAGTTTTAATAAAATAAAAAAACAGAGTTTTATTTTTTAAAGTAATAAAAAAAAAGAATAAAATGTTTAAATAATAACCCCCTGATTTGCGTTTTTTAACTTAGTAAATTTTAGCGTAACGTCACGCTTTGGGGACACAATGCATGAAAAATAAAAAAATGACCCATATATTTTTGTCCTTGGCCTCACCGTGCGCACACACAAGGCGTATTAATATATAGATACATTTTTATGTAGGAAAGCTAGTCTTTTAATCTAAATGAACGAAGCATAAGTAGTTGCAAAATATATTAGGATATATATACTGGTTCAAATCCCGCTCGGTTCAAGTTTTTACTTTCGCCGATAGAGATCACCTCCACTACTGAATATTGTATAATGTATATATGCCCGGTGCTGTGTTCTACTACTGCTGTTCTACTACTGTTCTATGAATTGTATAATATGTAATGCTACTGTTCTACTACTGTTCTATAAATTGTGTAGTGTGTAATACTGTAGCCAGAAGACATAAGTATATATATGGGCAGATGAAGGTAATGTACCGAAACATGCGGCTTGGTAGGAGACTGTGATTGGCGGAAGTGAAGACTTGCCCTGGTGGGCTCGAACCACCAACGGGGCTCGATCCTATAGTGAGAGAAAAGGCTTAAGTTTTTTGTACAAGAAAATTTGTGTTCTGTAATTTATCTAGTGTGACAAAAAATGATCGGATGTCCATTGCAGGGGAAGTACATTCCTGACTTATTCTCCCTTACAATGAAGGGAATTTTGCAAAAATAGGGGGTTGAAAATTTCCCAGTAAAAAGGGTGGGGTTGAGCAAAATAAGGGTGTTGTTGTGAAAAGAGTGGGGTTGCTCTATATTCATGGAGGTAGAAATAAAGAAGTAGATTGAACTCATCTCAGTGCGCATTTAAATTCTACGATGGCCCCTATGGCTCACTTCTCTTCTTGATAAAAACACTTTTCTTCTTAGTCAAAACACTTCTCTTCTTTCCTCGGAAATCTTCTCTTCCGATCGAAACACTTCTCTTCCAAAGTGAGAAGCACTTCTCTTCCATAAACTCAAAAAATTCCCAGACCTAATTCTGGTCCGGAATATTGATTGAGCTGGATTTTGATAACTCACTTTTTTGAATAAATGACAACCCTTGTCCCCAGGCATTTTTGCCTTTTCGAAATAAAATGGGTGACGGCGAAAATCCCTGGGGACAAGGATGAATAAATGACATACCAGGTCCTGGCCATGAAAAAGATCAAGTGTTCTTATTAATTAATAACTCCAAAAAAATTTTGTGTAGTGGACCACTACACATACTTTAGATAAAAATATATTGTGGTATTCCGGTGAGGCATTCCTTTATCTTTTTCAATACACACACTAAATACTAACCAGGCTGGTCAGTATTCTTATTTTTCTATTGTTCTCAACAAAAGAACTATTGTTTTTAACCTAGAATCCTAGCCTAATATTCTTATAAAGCACATTCATTATAATAAAGAAAAACATGTGATTTGCTTGGTTGGCACTACCATGACTTTGAGGACTCTGGGCAGCCATTTATTTTGTCATTTATTGTGTCTATTGATAAATAAAATTAATTACTCTGCTACTAATCTGAATTGATTCGTTGTTTAAAAAGACAGCTTTTTTAACCAGTTTTCTAACCTTCTGTGTAAAGCAGAATATGCTCAAAGATTTACTAAAATTTAGCATGATAAAGCTATGAGTCAAGAGTGAGTCAATAATGGAAAAAAGTAGAAGAGTTATAGTTTTTTTTTCTAATTTTTTTAATTGATGTAATTTCAATAATAGATTCGAAAGATATTTTCGTTTGACCTTTTTCCATTACATTGATTTTGTTGAAACACACAACACATATCAGCCATTTTGAAATGAACTATTGTTTAACCGGCTAATCAATGTAATGTTATAACTTATTAACATATCGATTGTTTTCTCAACCAATGAAATTTACTAAAACTAAGACGCGCCAGAAAGACAACATGAATAGATTTGCAACTGATCGCATCACAGATGATTTCAATAAAAACAAAACAGTTCAATCTCCTTCTTTTTTTCTAACTCCATGCTATATTCCAGAGTAAATTATTGCTTCTTGGATTACCTACTTCAAGTAGGACAAATCATTTAATTTAACCTTGAACAGCAAAATGCTTATTTTTTGTATTGTTTTAGTTTGCAGCCAATTTCTATTTCTTTCTTTTAAAAGTTACATACATCTAAATTCATGTTTCTGCCTGTCAAAACGTATTAGAAAAAATAATTTGAAGCTGACAATTTTTAAAATTGGCAACGTTAGAAAATCATGCATTAGAGATCTTGCTGAAAGTTCTAAAAAATAGCAGGTATGTTTAGTGGCTATAAAAAGCAGACAAAGTAGACAAATGAAATTAGCAGGAGCACAATTTAATTTGCTAGAACTTTTTCTCATTATCAATTTGTTGTAACTATTTAACATAGCTTTTTGGTAGGTTCCATATATTTTTTTAACAGCAACAACAACAACAAAATGCTTTCTGATGTCTTTCAATACGAGTTCAAATTTATAGGGTGTTTGCATTACATATCCGTTACAGGATGAAAATAATAGCTTGACCTCGAAATAAAATAGGATGGGGTTTCTAATAATAGGGGGGTTGTTTTAAAAATATATTGTTCTGACCCCTCTGCCAACTATTTGCTTGTTGCTTTTGCCTTCCATATTTCATATATATTTCAAGCCATAGATTTAGTCATCACGTATCTTTATATTGTCAAAAATGTTAAATTCTACTTCAGCACCTAAAACAGGGAAATATTAGTTTAAAAACATTTTATTTGGAATTTCTTCGGTCCCATGTAAACGGCACCGTGGGTCAATATGACGCGACCTTTCAATGTTTTTAATTTAGCACATTTTTTGCTCGCGTAATGGAATGCCGAAATACACGCTTTCCTAACTTATTTTTACGATGAAGGGAAATAGTCGGTCGTGTTTCTTGCGACCTCCGGTCTAAATAAATGTTAAAAATAACGCATTATCCTTTTCGTTTGTTTCAGACTGTCAGCATGGGATATTCAGCGTTAGAGAATTTCCTGTTAACAGCTGAACAACTTCTGCAGATCTTGGCAGAGGTATGAGGTTGAACTGCATATAAAAACAAAAATTTTAATATTTTTTTTTTTTTTTTTTACCAACAATCCCTCACTTAAGTCTAAGCATCAACTCGCGAATTTTCGCAAAATGCTACTTTTTCAGATGTGTAGGTAAGGTGGGCAGCGTTGAAATTGCGCTCACACATTTTAACACGTCTGCTTTACGAAATAATTCACATCAGGGCCTAAAAGGCCCCCAAATTTGAAAAAAAATGGTCATGCGGCAACAATTGGTATTATACTTGGGACATAACCAAATAACCTAAGATCCGCCGTAAACATAGGTGAACTTTGATAAGTTCAAGTTGCGTGAATCTTAAATGATTATTATTTACTAGCAGAATTCCCGTGGAAGAATCCACTGAATCTCTTATTGAATGTATGTAAGGGATATCAAACAAAAACATACAACATAGTAATTTGAATTTTTAAAACTCACAATCCAACCTCGGATCTTTGTCTCTTTTTTATAACGGGACGGCAGAAAGAGAAAAAAAGCCCTGGGAACGAGGTTCCTCACGGTCTGCATTACTTTATATTTATACCCATTAAAACCAAAACGTTTGAAAACATAAGCAGGTGCAACAAAAAAAAATAAAAATAAAATAAAAATGCAAAATGCCCAACAAAATTAAAGGCTTCTAACAACCGTTACGTAAAAAGCGAAATCTGCTAAAATTTATACTTGCTTTGCCATGCCAGAAGTACACCAGGGAAAAGAGTATATCAGACATTAAAAAAATCCAACATATTTCGCCAAGTCATACAAAAAAGGTTATTACAAAATTTCCACACTGTACAGTTTGTAACACGTCATACCAAAATCAGATATTCAGTCTATTGCATACAGCAACACTTTCAAAGTTTTACACAAAATATAAGAAATCAACAGTTAACAACATAATGGGGATAGTATTTGTCATCTTGACAAATACTATCCCCGTTATTCTTTATATATATCCTTAGCATGGCTATGACCTGAAAATATATAATGCCTTAATAAAAAAGCTTGCTATAAGTTGCTAGCTATTGCCAAATTCTTTTTATATTTAGAACAAACAATCGGGGTTGGACATATTCTTAGGATATTCTTAACTTTTGACCCATTTTTCAGAGTACATTCTTAAAAAAAAGTGCTTAAAGAAAATATGTTCAGGCTCAAGACATACCTAGGAACTTAATATTTAAGGGAACGTTTGGCTCTGAAAGTTAAACGGCTAAAAATCATTATACACCTAAATTCATTTTTGTACCAGATACTCTAACCAACACACCTGCTTTTCTTTGGCTTTCTCAGTAGGTCGCTAGCTAGCGTTCTCTGAATAAAAGTCCAATCAGTTTTTTACTTCGATTACTAAACTTCGCTTCATCCCAAAGAGAACGAATTGAAATTGTATACAATTGCCTGATACATTTCCAATCAGTTCTCTTTGTGACGTTATATCATCGTACGTTTTTCTTCTTTTTAAAAATATTTCTGACAACAACATTAACTTTTTATACTCGACAACAACAGTTTTGTTTTTTACATTTTAGATTCGAATTATTCATATTCGAATGCGATAGTTTTTTTTTATAAAATAAAGCAACCTCGGTCCCAGAACACAAAAATGGAAAATATAGAAAAACAAATAGGCTTTAAGCTAACCTCATGATGAGTAACTTAGTAAATTTTAGCGTAACGCCACGCTTTGGGGACACAATGCATGAGCCATAAGAAAGTGACCCGTGATTTTAGTACCGTGAACTCACATAATCACTCACACAAGCGTATTATAATATAGGATAACGTTAATTAATTTAGGTGAGCGCTTCTGACGATATAAAGCCTACTTTTAAAACTGAACATCATTGGCAACGAACCACTTGGTAAGTTTCTGTTGCTTCTTTAAACGAAGAAAGTAAAAAATAGAATCGTGTTTCTAGTTTAAAAATGTGCACGTATCACAATGGTAACTTCTAATCAGTATCTTTGTGTCTTAAATTTGTTCACTCGTCTAAATGTAGGACTTTTTTTTAAATTTTGTGCAGATATGATTGATTATGGATTTTTTTGTCATTTTATAATTAATAATATCGTGAAACATACAAGTTAGAGACAAAAAGATTTCTTTGTTGTTGCAAGTTCCGCAAGTATTACAGAGTAGCAAAGTTTAAAGTACGCTGAATTACATGTAGCTAAAAGAATTCTGTATAGAGCTTGAATTTGTGCCAAATTTTATCTAAAGGCTAAAATGCACGGTAAGTTTAAACTGACCGTTTACTTTAGTTGCAGGTAATACACCTGTCTACACATTAAGATAAAATGTATAAGTTTTTTTTAAAACTCTTTTCACAATGACTACCAAAGAAAGAACACGTATTTCTTCCATTGCGGTTATTGCTATAGCAGCAGCAGGGATAATGATAGAAGGAAAAAAAGCGACTAGCACTGGTTGTAATTAGAAACCGAAAAAATATGCTCAAATCTTCAGTTTAAACAGTAGCTCATTAATCATTCTGTTAATTTCAATAAAAAAAAACTTAGCAAAAGTTGAATATGTCCAACTTTTAAAAAAACTTATAAAACCGAAAAAAGTTGTACATATTTCCTGTTTACACGGTAAGTTTTTTTTATCTTACATTTAAACGGTCCGTTTAAACTTACCGTGTATTAACTCAATGATTGTTAGGGTTTAAGGAACATACATTTAAAACATCCCCATGAATACACGTCACTGCAGCATAAAAATGTACATTATATCTGTCCTTTTGAAAATACATTGTTATCCTGATCACTCCTGCTTGCATTAAAATCCATGCGTAAAATGTGCCACATCACTGACACATTTGCGGTATGGTATTATGGTGGTCTATTTTGATGCCCATGTGCTTCAAGCATACAAACAACAAACATGAAACCTATGTAAGATCTTTGGCATTAGAAATATACTAGCCGGGGGACCCGGCGTCGCACGCCGGGGTAAGCCACAAGTAAAAGTGTTACCCAGCATTTAAAAACCCTGTGTCGCAATTAATAAGAACCGTAAACTATTCCACACATTCAGGTGGAGCACTCTAGTACAGGTATAAATATGTCAGTGAAAGTTCAAAAATGAATGTTACTCCAGGCAGCGCGCTTAATCCAGGTAACCAATGTCACATTCATGTAGGTACAATACCCTTTTTCCAAAAAAAAAAACTTTATAGGAACTTCGGTTTAACAGAAACACAGGAAACAGCCCGTTGTTAACACTGGACTGAGCGCTTAGTACAGGTGTTTCAGCACAGTTTACACCCGTTGTCAATATATTATATTTTGCAAAATAAGTTGCAGTAAAGGTTAACAAATTAATCATGACACAGGACGGTTGTGGTAAACACTGGAACTATCCAGAATCACCAGAACCACCTAGAATCACCCAGAATCTCCCAGAACCAGCCAGAATCACCAAGAACCAGCTGGAATCAGTCAGAATGTGACACATCCAATATAGGTGTAATAGCCTTTTCGCGAAAAAAACGTTATTGCAACTCCGGTTAAACTGAAACACAGGAAACAGCCGTTGTTAACACTGGACTGAGCGCGTAGTACAGGTAAACTGTGTCGCACATGAGTATAGGCCTAACACCATTTGTAAAAAAACTTTATCGTGACTTTGGTTAAAAAAAATCCAGGAAACCACCTGTCGTTATCCTGTTCAGTTAAAAAAAATACTCAGCAATTTTATTTGGCAGCATATGTTTTCATAACAGTAATAAAATTGGTACCTGCCTAACTGCATTTAGCATAAGAATTGTGTTCTAGCCAAACTGCATTTTGCTACTCACTTTTTAGCCAGAGGTAGATAAGGAGCTAGCTAAATAGACACAATTCGAACATAAAAATAAATAATATTGGCTAGGATAACCACCAAACTGAATAGCAATAACTAAGGGTAGCTAGCTAGGTGGCTGTAGAATGATCCTTAAAAATCTTCGTTCCTAGCCAAAAATCCTTAAAATGATGCGTTTAAGATTTGTACATGGCTAAAAAACGTGACAATATATTTATCTTAACATGTAAAAACATATAGAAAACAAACATTACAAAATATAAAGGTTTTAGAAGAAAAAAAGGTCAAGCAGAGCTAGAACCTTCACTGACCACGACAACATTCAAAACCAAAATGGCCTTCGTCATCATGTTCCTTCGTTGGCATCGCTAGGCCGCGAAAATCTTGGTTGGTTTTTCAAAGAATCAGGCGTTCTGATTGGTATACTACGTGCAAGCGGTCAAAACAAAGTAATAACACTGTCAGTAAAAGTGTCCTATTTGTTTTCTGTGGCTCCCGAGGGAAATTAGCGATTGAGATCACGGGGTAATTATTATAAGAGATGGCGTATTTAAATAATGCATTCGTTTTAATCCCTTAATTGATTTTTTTAATTAAGGTTAGTAAATTAAAATAATTAAATTATTTAAGGAAATAAATTATTTTCTTGAATATATTTTAATCAATAAAAAGATTTTCGATTAAACACCCCCCTGGTTAAGGGATATCGGCAGCCATTTTGCGTGACAGACAGACAGACGGGTATTATAATAAAGATAGTCGTTAACCACCCGTGGAAAAATCCACGGGGTCGCCCGTCCTTTATATATCACATTTCGTGTTTCCGTAACAGGACGCGGTAACCCTTTTGAACACACAGACAAAATACGGCTATTATAATAGAGACTAGCCAAGGTAAGCCACAAGTAACTGTTGTTGAACGCCCTGAGGAGCAATTAATAAGAACCGCAAACTGTGCCACACGGTCAGATGGAGCGCTTTAGTACAGGTATACAGTATGTCGTAAATCAAGTGAAACGCATACACCATTATAGTGTTGCGACTGTAACATATTTTTCAAAAAATAAATTTCCCGCAACGATAGCTGAAATAAAAATAGAGTTTACAAACCGTTGTTACCGTCATAGCAAAAACAATCGGTCAATATTATTTTATTTTGCGGAATAAGATTTTGTGAAAGTTAAAAAATTAATCGTGACACCAGGCTTAGCGCTTAGTACAGTTAAATGGTGTCGCACAGGCGCATAGGGATAATACCCTTTTGAAAAACACTTCATTGCAGCCTCTGTTTAAATAAAAACACAAGAAACAGTCCATTGTTAACACATGGCTGAGCGGTTAGTACAGTTAAACAGAGTTGAACGGGCATATAGGCATAATACCCTTTTCCAAAAAAAATATATCGCAACTTCGGTTTAAATAAAACGCAGGAAAGAGCTTGTCGTTACCCCGTCCAGTTAAAAATATCACTCAGCCATTTAATTTTGCAGAATAAGTTTTCATGACAGTAATAAAAGGTGTAGCTACCTAACTGCATTTAGCATAATAATTTTGTTGTAGCTAGCTAAAAACTGCACATTTGGCTACTTTCACTTTTTGCCAGAGATAGCTATGAAGAGCTAGCCACAACCAAAGGCTAGGTTTTACAATACCACCTATAGAAATATACCAACCATATAAATAATGATACGATTGCTACGATGCAAAAAAAATCCAAAATAAAAAACCCGTGTTTTTATGTTTGTTTGTTTTTACGCCAAGGGAACTTTCTATTCGAATGCCGTCCCGTTCGAAAGTACGAATTTGAGCGAATCAGGTTGTTTATTTTGTATCACGTGGTTTCTAACGGTTGCGAGACAAATGTAAACAAAAAAAAACAACTCGAAAAACTTGCGCATTCGGGTGATAAAAAATATCGTCTTTGTAACAGTCACAGACAGACAGACGGAACTGGCGTATTATTATAGGGACTAGTAGATTAGGCCCGTGGAAAAATCCACTTAGGCAGAAAAACAATTGAAAAGTTCTGTCATTTGAATTTTGATGACATCAACAAATATTTCAGTATATTGAATACTGCCTTTTACCAAAAAAAATAATCTGAAAATGCATAAAAAGAAAGTAAGTCATAATTTAACAAAAACGTTCTTAAAATCTAACACAAAATATCAAATGTCAAATCGCATGAAATCCGCCCAACAAAACTTCAGACAAAATATAAAAAAAGGTGTAAAATCTAGTTGGTAGAAAGTGACAACATTGACAGTCACAACCCAGACAGTTACGACAACAATAATAATAATGTCAGAAATAACACATCTCAAATATGTATATATACATCTTATTATGTGATTATGTTGAAAACTTTCAATATTTTAATCCGAAGTGTCGAAAAGAAAGGCTTGCAACAGTAGGCACAGATCTATGAAAATAAGTTGTTTACGCATTTTAAACATTGTCTTTTCCCTAAATGCTTATACAACAATACAACCTGAACAATATCAAAAAGCCAAACTTAAACAAACACAAAACAGTAAAAAACAAAAAGTTAAACTTTGAAAAATCATTTATTCGGTTGCATACCATCCTCTCCCGCAATAATATGCACAAAATGTAAAAATTGATTGGTTAACAAAACAATTTTTTTGTCTAATGATCCGTACTGACTTTACCAAACATTTTAAACTGAAATGTCGAAAAAGCAATGAGCAAGGAGTAAATTTCAAATCAACAAAAATTATTATTTTGAAAACATTGTATATATGGTCCTTCCTCACAAAAGTTATTAAATGTAGAACACAAAGGTTTCTGAGGAGCAAATCAAAATATGAACAAAAATCAGTTCAATTGGCATGTTCTATATTGTCTTCACCCATAAAATCTTCCACAAAAAGGATATGAAACCCATCAAATTCAACTCAGAAAAAGCAGTCATTTCAGTGCATACAAAAATACAACTTGGAAAGTGTAGAATATCTAATTATTTTTTTAGTATATATACTTGCATACGGTCCTCCCTCACAACAGTTAAACAGTTTCAGTCTGAACATTCAGTAATTTTTTATCATCACCAAATATTTATTCCCGCAATATTTTGTGAAGTTCTTAATAAAAACAAAAACGTGAAACTGTGGACTTTTCTTCCAGCAAAACTGACATTACTTACAGTTAGTTTAAAGTTTAAAAAAAGTTTATAACACAAAATATAAAAAAATCAACTTACACAACAGCTCACAGTCTAATTGTACAAAAATTTGTTCTTTCAGTATTTTGCATGTGCTCTTTTTCCACAAAAGTTTACACAGAATTTAAAAAACAGCAGTTTGCAACACAAACAATAAAAACGGCAATCATACTATTCTCTGCTGAGAAATTTTAACCACAAATGTCAAAAACCAAGGTAAATTTCCTTAATTTTTTTTTAAAAAACTGCGATTTGGAACACATCAAATTTAAATAGAGAAGGATCAGTCATTTCGTTATGTTTACAGAGTCCTCGCCAATAAGAATTTATACAAAATATAGAAAACACAGCTTGTAATGTGTAAAATCTAAATCTTCTTCTGTGTATGGTCCTTCCTCACAAAATAACATAAATATATCAAAAAAAGTTTCAGTTATAACATCTAAAACAACAAAAATCAGTTCTATCAGTATATATATGTCATGCCATTGTCTTACACAAAATGTTCACCTGAAAGTTTCACAAGGCACAGCCTGTAAATTAAAAACAACTAAGATCAGGTATTTTGGTCTTTCATACCATCCTGTCCCAAAGAATTTAAAAACATTTTAAAAATAAGTATTTCTGTACTTTATTTTTAGAAATTTTTGCAGGAAAAGAACTTCACAAGTCAAAAAAAGGATCAGGAAAATGTTTAAAATTTTCAGGGTTAATAACGTTTGATGGATTTTGTGGGAATTTTACATTTTGTATATATATATAATGTCAGTTGAATTTCTCATTTTAATATAAAAACAGGAATGGCTTGCAAGGTGTAAAGTCAAACTCTACAAAAATTAATTTTTCGGTATATTGCATGATCCTAACACATGACATTTCAAAAAACACACAACAGTTTGGATATATTATATACACTATGTATATATATATATATAAATGAAAAGTTACAGCAGTTAAGCAGCCTTTCATGTACATTTTTTTACATTTAGGGTAAAAATGTGAATCCTTCCGCTGCCTTTCCCAAAAAATTTTAAATAAAAAATAAATAATCAACAACCCATGTAAATACTGCAAGAAAATCAAAAAATGTGAAAAAGCTACGTAAAGTATCCCCATAATGTCAAAAACCTCTATCAAATAAGAATTATATAAAAAAAACACAAGTTTTTTCGGTGTTGTACTCTACTTATACTTTGAATACTTTGAAGTAGATTTTGTGAGATCTTCACGCATCCAACTCGGCGAGTCCAATGCTCATCATGTCAATGATGCTGTTCGTGTTGGCCTTTCGAAACTGAACATAATTTGGTATCAGTGGCTCATCAGGAACAGTAGCAAGAAAGTAATCCAACTTCGACTTGAAACAGTCTAAGATAGGTTGCGTATTGCTTTTGGTAGACCATTAAACAATCGTACTCCTTGAACAGCCAAGCTAGCACAACGAATCTTATAAAATGGCCCTTTCTTCACTACAGGAACAATACATTTTCGACCCAAACGATCATTCGTGTACCATGTGATGCCTCCTTTCACAGTTTCCTGACCAAAGTTTGGTACTATTTTTTCAATCACTTTCCAGATGTAAATTATGGCATACCGTTCTCTTCTTCTCTTCAGAGAATACAGATTCAATCTTTTTAGCACGTCCCAGTACGAAAAACCTTGAGTTCCAAGGATTTTTCTAGTAAAGGTTCTTTGCACCATTTCTATGTCTTGTATTTGTCCTTTCATTAGTGGAGACCATAACTGGGAACAATAGTCAAGGTGGGGAATAACTAATGATTTCCAAAGAGTAAACATCACATTTTTTTTTCTCTGCTCTCGAATGTTCGTAATATCCATACAGTTATCCTGTTTTCCTTTGATATAAGGTTTGAGATATGCTTATTAAATTTGCAATCATTCGACATTATAACTCCTAAGTCCTTCACAGTGATTTTTTTGTTAATCTTTTCTGACGTGTTACTTAGATATACAGAGAGTGGTTTCAAAGACTCAATCTTTCCATAACTTAGGTGCTCGAACTTACACCCATTGAGTTTCATATTATTTTCATTTGTCCACTTATAAATTATATTTAGATCACTTTGGAGTTTAAAGGTGTCCATGAGGCCATTAATCTCTTTCAGAATTCGTGTGTCGTCCGCAAAGCTGGATGCTAAAGAATATTTTAAGTTCTGATTGATATCACCAACCATGATTAGAAAAAGCAGTGGGCCAAGAACAGACCCCTGTGGAACCCCTGATCCAACGTTAGCGGGTATAGATTTTACACCATTGACATAAACATGTTGTATTCTGTCTTTAAGGAATGATTTAATCCATTTTATCAGTTTGTCATTTATACCAAGTTGATTCAGTTTAGCAACTAAGATGGAGTGGTCCACTTTGTCAAATGCCTTGCTAAAATCTAAGTAAATTGTATCTACATTTGAACCGCCTTCAAGAAAGGATAGGATTGTATCATACTGACCCATGTCAGTAGCTGTGATAAACAGGAACGACCTTCTCTAAAACCATGTTGTGAGTTGTTAAAAAGATTGTACTGTACAAGATGATCAACTATGTTCTTTTTTATAACTTTTTCAAATATTTTAACGACATGTGAAGTCAAGGCAACTGGTCGATAGTTGCCCACTTCGCCTTGGTCACCTCCTTTGAAGATGGGGGCAATGTTTGCAGTCCTCAAAAGAAGAGGTGTTACACCTGTGTTGAGACAGTTTGACCAAAACATAAGAAGTGGAGTTGCCACAGCATTCTTACAATTTTTAAGAAAAATAGCAGGGACACCATCTGGGCCGGAAGCTGAATTAGCAGATAGAGTGTTAATTGCTTCAATTATGTCATCAGTGGTAAGTGCAACATCTGTCATTACAGGAATGGTACAAGTATCATTAGCATCGGCTGTTGAATTATGTTGCTTACTAAATACACTCACGTATTGTTGTTGCAGGAGGTCAGCCATTTCTTTGCAATCATCAGTGAACTTCTGTTTACTTTTGTTAAATAATGGACCTACTCTGGACCTTGTTTTACTATGTTTTTGCGCATAGGAATAAAAATATTTTGGGTTTGTTTTAATGGAAGAAATTGCTTTCTTTTCTAGAGATTGTCTGCTTTCTTTATATGACTGCTGCAGAGAAAGTTCAATGTCGACTAATCGTTCTTTTATTTCTTTCACTTGTTTGTATTTAAAAGTTTTGGACAGTCGCTTTATAAGCTTATGACGCTGCCTCATTAGTACACGACGATCTCTTGGTATGTAGTGTTTATCTTGTTTCCTTGTAAACACTTTCCTTTTAGGAACTAGTTCTTCAGACAGAAGTAAAATTTTATCTATAATATTTTGTAGTTGTTGTTCGGGGTTCATATCTTTCAACATCATGTCCCAGGCAACAGAGCTGAGTTTGTTGTTAATATTTTCCCAGTCTATAGACTCATCAAAGTAATTAAATACATCAAACGGTGTATGTGCTGTTCTCACCTCATTATTTTTTAACAGAACGATTGGGTCGTAATGAGTTGTCACTTCAATTAAATTATGGTGGGATACAAATGGTAAGGAAGGTATGCATTTATAACTGTGAATAAGTTCCTTGTTATTTGTTATAAGCAGATCAAGCACATTGCGACGGTTGTGTGTAGGCTTATGAATGCATTGCACAAGTTGGAATTCATTTAAAAAATTCATAAAATCTAATGACATTTCTTTATCTTCATTTGACTTGGAAGAAATCATATGGGTTTCCCAGTTTATGTTTGGCAAATTGAAGTCACCACAAAGAAACACATCTGGGAATTTGCCACTAAAGCTATTAAGAGTATTACTCAAATCATTAATCATCGTTTTAAACTCTTTCGAACCTGATGGGTGAACATGCATTGCATCATCAGGTTGTCGATACAATACTGCTATCAGCGAGTTACTGTGTTCGGAATACAAAACAAGAAGTTCGTTTACGCCATTACTGTATTCATGTGTCACTTTAAATCGGGTAGCAATGTCCTCTCGCATGTAAATTGCAACTCCTCCACTTGATCGACCTCTTTTAGACTTTTTACGGTTCCTATCACATCTGAAGAGTTTATAACCTTCTATTGACAATTCTGCATCTAAGTGATCATATAACCAGGTCTCGGTAAGTGCTATGAAGAGTTGGTTCTTCTCTTTCAGTACATCATGTATTAAAGGAACAGAAGATGCAACAGTTAGTGGCTTTAGACCCTGTACATTGAACATGGAGAAATAGTTTAAAGTAGTCTTTGTTGGTTTGCTGGATTCCAACTGTTCATTACCATCTGATTGAAAGGTACTCCTGGTCTCATATTCTGAGTTTGAGGCATTGGTCGATGCATTGGTACCTGTTGTGGATGTCTGAACCTTTGTGGCTGTTGAAATGGGGTATTGATTGGTTCCCCAAAGTTCTGAATTGGTACCTGTTGTGGATGACTGAGCATTTGTGGCTGTTGTAATGGGGCATGAATTGGTTGCATGAAGTGGCCTGGAGTTGTGGGAGGTCTGTGAATATTGTGGTGACTTACCAGAGTTTCTTTTATTTTTGAATCCATTATTTTTAATATGTCCCTTTTGAAGTTGTGAATAACCTCTAAAAAATCATAGGGATTATTTCTGTTTTGATTAAAAGTATTACCATGTAAAATATTTGACTCATTAGTTCTATTTCCTAACAGTTCAGGTCTTTTACGTATCGTCCCTTTTACATGCACCAACAAACATCTCTCATTGAAACACTGTTATAGAGTTGGAACACATTCTAGGGTGAAAATCTGTACATTTAGTACCTAGCTTACAACCTTTCGTACCCTTGTTTCCATGCAATAAAAGTTTTCGACAGGCTCGTGGGTGGGCAAATGGACAATCTGCACCTTTTCGGCCAAACTTACATGTTCCTTTTTGATGAAAGTGACACACCTTTTCCTTCAGTTGATGTGATGTATCTCTATCAGCAGGATAATCACTGTCTTTGTCATCATTGATGGAATCATACACATTGACAATTGGGTTTACTAAATTAAGTCTATTGTTCGGATCAGTTATATCATTCTGATCAATTACATCAAAACCAACATGGCCATTAGGTTTGTTTAATAAAGCCTTGGGTTGAGAAGTATTATTATTATCATCATTAGAAATATCATCTGTAATAATGTCCTTTTCACATAGTACACAGAGGTAATGTATACCAGGAATTTTAAAAAGTAGGTCTTGTGGTAAACCCACCTCATTTAATAGATTCATTGATGCCAAAAGCTCAAAATAACATTTTTTGTGAACCTCTTGACCACAGGAATGGCATTCCATAAATGTTGCATCACTCATGGTATAACAATACACTTCTTTACATATTTGACATTTGTCTGGAAAATAATTTTTTACCTTCATAATTAATGCATCTAACAAATCGTCTTTCTTCATTTTGTCACCATGCGGTTTCTTAGATAAAAAAATAAATGTCCTACTAATAGTCTCTTTATTGAAGCTATTTAGCACTCTTTTTATCTGCTTGGTAGGTTTGGATGGATCGTAGGCCCGTAGGCAGTCTCTGATAATAGTGTCTGGAACTCCAGTACAAAGTTCAGCAATAATTCTTTTCCACTCTTCAATATCATTTTGATCGTTACCAGAAAAGTGGTCATCGTTCTTCTCAACATCCTCCATTTCTCTAACCAAAACTTCACAGCAAGTAATTTCTCACTTTCGCAGCAAGTGTTAAGCTGGTAGGGCTGGTTTACCGGATTGGTACAGCCTTCACCGTGCTGTCTTATATCTTTTGACTCTCTTTGTTTGTTATTATGAAACTAAAACTTAAACTCAGGGACATAGAAATAGTGTGAGTTTTTTTATCTGTACTCCCTCAAAAAAGTTGAAACTTTTCTTAAATAATTGTCATAAACAAAAACATTTTAGTCAGAACATCTAGAACAACAAAAATCACTACACTTAGGGTACCAGAATTACTACGTTTCATCATATTGCATGTAACCGATGTATATAAGTTTAGTTACACAAAATGTGAAAAATACATTATTTGCATACACAAAATGTGAAAAATACATTATTTGCTTAAAAACAGTCGTTAAACTATTCTTAAATATTATGTAATACTTTTTTAAAAGTTGTTGTGGCTTGTTAAGTTACGCTTAAAATGTCAAGTGAAATAAGTTACAGCAACATTCTTAGCAAAGACCACTAAGATAACTACGGTAGCTCTTACATGTATAAAGCAACATAAAACTCACAAGTTAGCTAGGTACTTGGAATCTTAAGTTTGAAGCTAACATAAGCTAGCTACAGCAGCTAATAGCTGGTCAGTTGAATATAAACTGGAGACTTAGCTAGGTATAAAGAACATGGCTACATATTTATAAATTCCGAGCTAGCTAGCTATCAAGGTTGTTGTTGGTGTGGTTGGCTTTATGATGCTAGCTAACAAACATGTCTCGCATCAATAATATCATCAAAACTAAAAAAAACATAAACAAACCTTTGAAACCTTGCTATACTTCATTTACATACCATGCCCTTTTTCAAATGTTTTTGTAGATTTATTTTGAAGGCAAGAGAAGACAAATGCTTAAAAAGAACAGCCATCTTTTTTGCAAACACAATTTCCGTTACCTTGTGCTAGAACTTCATTTAACAAACCACACAAAACTCGCAGCTTTTCACGACAAAGAAGACATATATTTTACGGCAACATCAAAGGAAAATGAAGATATCCACTTCGCCTGTCACAGACAGACAGACAGACGGAACTGGCTTATTATTATAGAGACTAGTCGATAAGACCCGTGGAGAAATCCACTTAGGCAAAAGGACAATGGAAAAATAGGTTGTTTTAGATCTTTTGTTGACGTCAGCATTTGCAGATAAAAAAAAAACAAGAAGACTTGCGTCTATAACCATCTGTGTGCAAATGTTTCGGCTAAGTAGGACTTTCGCTAAATGGGACAAATTTTCCCGGTCCCTAGCCTATCCATAGACCATTTCTCTGCGTTTTCAGTCTATCAACTTTCGTAGCAAAGCGTGGTGCGGGCCGGGCTTAACATAAGGAACTGAGAACGACAAAAAACGCCGCATTATTCACTCGGAGGCTTTCTAATCTGCGCATGCTCCGTAGTTTTGAGATTTGACAGATCTCGTACGCAAAAATCTACGAAAGTTAATAGACCCAGAGGAACACAGTAAGTTCGGGGTCGATGAAATAGGCTACCGGTCCCTTGAACCAAAAACTTCTGAGAAAATATTCGCTGTCTTTTGTTGCGCATTACATTCAAAGTCAATTTCAAAGCAACAACATGTCTAACAATATCAGCGTAGCGCACAAAAGAAAACTTACTTCTCAACAGTCTAATAAAGTACAAGATTCTCATAGAAGTCGACTTAAGTGGGACATTTCAGTTTCCCCATCGTTCCTAGTTTCATACGTGTCGAGCCCGGCCGCATCACGCTACGCTATGAAAGTTGATAGGCCATAAGAACGCAGAGAAATTGTCTATGGAGGCTCTGATTTGTAGTATGGTGGTTTACAGGATAAACTTCGGGAACAAATTTTGTCTCGTTTTTGGCGCAGTGCCATATGTCGTTCTCTTGTTCAGAAAGACAAATCGGGAAATGAATCAGAAGTTTATCGCGAGATTTTCAATGTTGGCGCTCAAACCCGAAGCTGAATAATATAACACGCCTTCGAAGGTCAAAAGTTCGGGGGTCTGAAAAGTATTGCCCCGAAATTCTGGCGCGAGTGCTTCAAAATGGTGGAGATAGCCAGGAAAAATGATTATATACTCACTAATCAAGTGGAATACTTTTTTTTATTTTAAACACAACATGAGATGCAAATCAATATAGTAAAGATATACATACTCTAAACTTCACTCCCGTTGGAGAACACATTTACTGCTATACCGCAAAATCACAAGAGTGATACAACATGAAAATCGTGAGATGCAAATCAATATAGTAAAGATATACTATGTGTATATATATGTATATGTGTTCTTTAAAACAGGAGTAAAATAACTCCTGTTTTAAAGAACACATTTATTGCTATACCGCAAAATCACAAGAGTTATAAACTACATCTCAAAAAATCGAATAAAATAAACAAAATATAAAAGTATAAAGTATCTGTTTATGCTTGTCTATTCAATGCATTACTTGAAACCAACACAGTGGAACTTGCGATCAAATAGTATTTTGAGCCCAACTTTCGACAGCATATCATACACAACTTGATTCTGGTCACCTGGAATCGGCATTGCAACTTTGGTGTAAAAATCTTCAACACTATTCCAAAACAATGTGATTGTTTCAGGCTTGTTTTCAACCAAGAACATTGCTGATAAAGTAAAATTTATCTTAGCATTCTTTTTTAATGTAGATAATTGACAATGCTCACATTGAACAAGGTTGAATGGTTATCCTGTGATGTTTTCCGACACTTGGGACACGCCAACTTTCGAGATATGGACTCAATACTCATCGGGGGAAATCTGCAGTTTGAAAATCAATGTTGGCTACGTCATCATTACAAGGAGCAAATATTTCATCAGATGCCACAACTTTAGACACACCTTGCGTTGATAATTTGAAGAGTCCTGTTGGCCATTCCTTCAAACGTAAATTCTGCTATACATATGAGCCATTTGTAGTAACATTTGTTGCAAATGATCCCCATAGTTCCACAAACATGTTATCATTTTCATCATTTATAATGGCAGTTTTCATTAGGATTGGCTCAACAGAATACTTTGTTGTAATGAGTGTTGTCGGTCTGTCTTCGACAGTTAAATAACCCTTTACATTAACCAACTGGTTCACATGGTTTCCGCCTTTGATCTCCTTGACTGTGACATCTACAGATTGTACTGTCATTGGCTTTGATTCAAAGGACGCATCTGTCGGTTCTACATTGGAATCTTTCGTAACTTCTAAATCCATGAGTTCATTTGAGAACTTATTCGGCCTGGTTACAACGGTGGTTATTTTTACTGGCGATTTATGTTCCATTGCAGAATCGAATGCCTCCTTCAAATCCATACGATAGGAAATTTCACGGTAATTTTTGTCTTCCGCCTGAAGTTTCATATTGAAATACGCCACATTACTGTTCCTTCTTGACGTTTTTACAGGTGATACATCATGTACGTACACATGTACAGCATTTCCTGGAAAAAAAATCCGAACAAAATTTTAAGAAATG
Organism: Hydractinia echinata; assembly: GCA_030067915.1. Lineage (NCBI taxonomy): Eukaryota > Metazoa > Cnidaria > Hydrozoa > Anthoathecata > Hydractiniidae > Hydractinia > Hydractinia echinata. Next base: position 69,883 of record JASGCC010000286.1, on the reverse strand, counting down.
TGGTAAAGTTTTGGAAAGAGAAAGTCTTTCCCACAAAATATGCTTCAAGTTAAAGGTGATATAAATTAAATTCTTGAAGTTCATTTCTGCAAAATATTTGACAAGATGAAATTTCTATTAGAAAAGTTTCCGAACAAATGATATCGACATGATGCATTTTCACATAAAATTTTGTTCACAAATACAACTTAGAGCCAGAAATAATTTTCACAAATTACAACAAAAATTTGGATGACCATTGACTGTTTCATTCTTATTATATAGTGGCTAAGTTTTATTGAGGTTTGTTCATTGCTCTGCAGGAAAATATGCAATCATGATTCCCAGTTCAACCTTATATACCAGGGGTTCATAGCAGGTGCAGAGAATTTTTGCCCCTGACTTATCAGAAAAAAGTGATGTATTTCCCTGACTTTTATGAGAAAAAAGATACTGAATTCCCTAACTAAGACTACAATATAGTATAAATTTCCTGACCACAAAAAAAACGTTTGCATCGAAAATCGTATGAAACATATGCTTGAAATTAGTCGTTGTACGGGCAAAATTAGTTTTCAAACTGAGTCGGTCGGTCGGGAAAAAAATTAAAGATTTTTTTTGAAAACTGTATGACTGGAAGTGCACTGTGAAGTTCCAGTTATATGTATCTTTATAAAGTTTTGTTACTTATAATATTATCGTGATTTTCACGATCGAAAAATATTAAAAATCAATCTATTACAACTATTTTTAACTTTTAATTTTAATCTCCATATAATCACAGTGAGAGTAATAAAATGAATCACAATATGTGACACAAGATAACAACGTGTACTTTGTGTGATCATTTGACCTGCTAACACATCTTTTTATTAGTAAATATCGAGTCTAGGAAATGTTCGAGTTATAAAACCGGGAAGTTAGGAAGTTGGGGAGTTAGGGAGTTACAAATTTTTACGGTAAACCGAGTTACATGTCCGTCGAAAACTTGAGGTCAATATTTTACCGTATCTCCGACCGATTTTTTAACCGATTGCCGTAACGTCACGACTTTTAAAGTCCGACCTGACCCCGCGATCTAGCGCTACGCCGGCTTTGTGCGTATCTTGATATTCGTAAAGAATGAAGACTGCGCTACGAATTTGATCACAAATATTGTTGTAGACTGTTATTTTAATTAAATTAATCTTTCAGAATTGTTCGAATTGTTTATATATATATAGAAAATATTCACCATGGAATATTCCAAAGTGTCGATTTGTGAAAATATAAAACCAAAAATTTTGTTTTTCATCTCAAGTATATTTTCCACGAATTATTTACATGTATTTCACAACCTCGTGCCCAGAGTACTCCTTATTTAAAAAGTGTAAAAATTGCAAAAGTAAAATAAAATATTATGCAAATATAGGGCTGCTCAATCTCATTAAGAAACAAAAAAAAAAAAAAAATATGCATCAAAAATGATAATGAAGGGAATTAAAAAAAATATTTGAAAAAGAAATATTTAATATTTGAAAAAGAAAAAGATGTTCAAAAAGTTGAGGAGAAAATTCCGTGTTGGCATGTATTTCAAATTTTACAAAATTAATTACGCATGTTGCTCTTTTCTTTTTGCTTGTCGATTTTCACTATTAGTAAACAACAGGTGGACACAAAAAATATGAAAAAAAATACCATAAAAAGACACCTGTTACTTTTGCCTGGTGCTGTAATGAATTTTATCATACACACTGTGATTGGTAAAAAATAAATAAATAACAAAAGAAGGAAAAAAGCAAATCATAAATGTTCTATCTTCGTCATTACAGACCGCGATGAAATATATTTTCGTTGTATATTAGTATAAAGTATCTGGTGAATATTATACATCAATGTTTGGGGTTTTCTGTTTCTATAGTGAATTTTATTTTTATTTTTTATTTGACAAAAAATGAGTCGGTCGCGCCCATACAATGATAGCCGACATAGCTACCCAGCTCAACCTTCCACAACATTTCATTTCCGCGCTCGTTTTTTCGAAATAAGAGTGCTAAGTATACTTGGCTAGTACAATGACTTATCAACTTGGTCTCGCCTAAAATATCATTGTAACCATCTTTTTAGAGAGAAAGTATTCGCAGAAAATTATAAAGCGCTTTGTTTTACTCAAATATAAAGAGTCGATACAAAGGACACTCAATCATAGTGCCGTGTTTTTCCTGCTCGCGCAGAAATGGAGGTAACTTTTCCGCTTAGTTTGTTTACATTTTTACCTCCATTTCTGCGCGCGCATCGGGCATTACGTAATCACTTAGATGCGTGCGCAAGTAAATATCGGGACTGTGATTCCATAAAAATAAATTCCGATTTTCAATTTTTTTCGTTCAATTTCCCTGACTTTTCCAGGTTTTCCCAGACCGCTATGAACCCTGTATATGAACCAGTCATGAAATGTGTGGAAAGTTGTTGTTTTTCAATATGACATTTTCCTCGTGTTTATATGGACAAAAATTTTCCTATCTACCGAGACCTCACCTGTGCTCAACAGAGATTTAAGCAGGAAAAAATTATAGTAACAGTTTTGCATAAGGCCATGAATGACCTTGCCTCAAATTTTCCTCAGTAAAAAACCGAAGAAATTTTTAGCCTTTTTAACCTGAAGTACAATTTGTCGATACTGTCAAATAAGGTAAAAATGTAGGCAAAAAGGCTACTTTTTTTCAAACTTACATAGCATTTGATTAAAAGTTCGTGATGTTTACTTCAAACTTGGACCAGATTTGTATCATGACAAATGGAAAATGCTGACGTTAGCGTTTTTCGTGATGCCAAATTCATAGTGGGAGCCATATAATAAAAAAATCTATTTTTACAATATTGCCGCCTCATTGTGACTTGAAACTTCACAAAGCAGAATGAGAAGTGTATAATCGTTTCGAAGAAACCTGTGTCAAATTTTTAAAAATAGATCTTTAATAGTCCTTTTCAGACAAAAAAGCCGAAATATCAGTTTCCTTTTTTTTTTTTTTTGAAAACTGATTATTTTTTGTGCGCAAAAGTTAGATTTTTCTTGGTCAATAAAATAAGTTTTCCCAGAATTTATGTGAGAAAACAACCCAGCAAATCTTTCCCTTGTGTTTTTTATCCAAACATGACAGTGAAAAACGAAACTACGCGTACCTTCAAGTTTTAATTTCTTTGGTGTTGTTTGTGAACCACTTACTTCGCTTGATGCACTTGATGTTGTTTGTGAACCATTTGCCGCAGCAGTTGTTGAAATTAAAGAACGCTCTGCCTCTGGATTCGGCTGGATAGCTGACACAGTGGGTGATTTTCCAGTAGTTGTAGTTGCTGGGCTTGATTTCGGATTACTCACGTCGGTAGTAGATGCCCGCTTCGATTTTTTGCTTGCTGCGTTGGTGGACATTCTGTGACTCAAGTTAGCTTATCTGGCTGCACACGACCAACCAAACTTCCTCTTTCGATCTCTTCCTCCATCGCTTATACACACGTGTGTTCTGCACGTTTTCTTTCTACCATATATGGTAGTGTATTTTTCGGACGGCCATATATGGGCACAAATTTTGCATATAGGACAACCCACCCCCTCAATGAAAAATAAAATAAAAAGTGGTAGAGAGGAGTTTGGAATAAAAGAATAAACACCCTCCTTTACCTAGGAGAAAATCCTACATATTATACTTAAACAGAAGTTGATGAGAAAAGCGTTATTACATAACATCGATTTTTAACAGTATGCATTCAGCATGAGAGAGTGCCACGTCATACAATCCGTATTTCCTCGCTTGGCTGTTCGTGTCGCTCCAATACCTAAAAACGGGGTCGCACCACAAAATTTCACTTTCGCTTTCAATGTTCATATAACTATACCCGGGTTTTTTATCATCTTTATTTTGTTTTTAACCAGGGGCGGGTCCAGCCAATTTTATTTAGTACAGTACACATCCGCCAATTCGAATGCCGTTAATTCGAACATCCGCCATTTCGAATAGAATTTTTGGTCCCTTGCTTTATGAAACTCTTCTATTTACTGCTGGTTAATTCGAACAATCTTTTATTCGAACATATATTTCGATCCCTTGCGTTTTCGAATTAGCGGATGTGTACTGTATGTCATGATGCGTAGCAAGAGTTGCGTATTCGGCGCGACATGTATATTCCGGGAGATTTTCGTAATGTTTTTTACTACCCTGTCACGCGACAGGGGTGACATACATTGAAACCGCTCCTGCTAACAGGCAACTCTGACACGAAATAGTAATTTGAATGAGCGCCCTTTCGACATTCTCTAAGTGGGGGGCTCATCTGAGAAGGGGGCTGATTGAAAGAAGCAAGAATTAGTTAGCAGTCCAGTAAATTTGAGCAGAAGGAACCAAAAGTAACCCAATGGGGAAGAAAGAAAGCAAATATGAATTTCTCAACTTGCAACTTTTAACAGAACATATTTACAAATTACCATACTTAAAAAGTCTACAAATAATTGCAAGCCAAAGATGTCAAATGAGCGCCTCCAAGATCTTAGTTTCAAATTGAGCGCTCCCTTTTTCGGTTCGAAGCAGGGCGCTCATTTGAGCCGTGAACTTCAGATTTTTGAATCACATGACTAGATTTGTTTAGTCTGACGAAATTTCGAAATGGTAGACGGTGTTGCGTATCTTTTTGTAGGTACCCACATCAAAAACAGACAAAATGCCCTGGGAACGAGGTTGTTTGAGTTATAATCCGATTAAAGTCCAATAACAAACAGCAGAGAAACACAGTTTGTCCCTTAAGCCCCTTTTCCACTCAGCGCACAGACCGCACAGGCGGAAAATATACAGACTCTGATTGGTTGAAACAAAAAAGTGCAGTTTGAAAGTTCAGAATTTTTAACTCCGCTGAGTGGAAAACGGGCTTTACGTTTCTTACCCAACATCGAACCCAGGGCTGTATGGCTCTTGCTATGAAAGCCGCGTGCGCGTACCAATGAAAAAAACTAAGAAGCACTGGGGACAACTTTTGCTTCCTATCGATAATTTGATTCTGAGTCTTAATATTGGATATTAATATTGTTTCAGTTCCTTCTGCGTTACAGCGAGATGTTTTAGCAGTTAATTGAATTATTTTTCGACATACGGGTCATCACGTAATCTTATTCTCTAGAGCCAGTAAAATACCGAGTATAGAAAGTTTTTCCTATTTTTTTGGTTCATCACAGCGATGGACTGGATGAAATTTCCTTGCAAATTTCAAGTAAAACGGATAAGGCATCAAGAAGTTATTTTATACGACTTTTGACGGCAAAGGAGGTGATTGACGACGCCATTGTCACATCTGGAGCACGAGATGAAGTGCGCGTAAATATTCACACGTGGGTAAGGCAGAGTCATATGAGACTCCTTTTATAGTAATAAAAAAATAAAAAACTTGTAGAAAATCACACAAACTTTCGCTTACTAAATCTCTCCTGATAGGGCAGGTCCATGTACCAAAAATTAGGTTTCGATAAAACTGGTAGAAAATTATCAACTTGTTATGTATATTTTCACATTTATTTATCAAGGTTTGTTTCAATAATTCAATCTTCTTCGTCCTGCACAAACACGCACACACGCCTACACAACACGCTTAATATGAAGTGGATGCAAATAACTTCCAAAAGCATTACTACCAAAACGAATGTCGGACTGTACATGTGATGAATAGTACCGTAACCATTTTGTTGGTTTTCTAAATTCAACGAATGTGTCTCTCCGGACAAAAGAACAATGAATAAGTTGATCAGCAGAGTTGGTAAATCTTGCCCGGTCATTCGCTCTCTTCATAGGGCAGGTCCATGTCTGAAAATAAGACACACAGCTAATAACAGCTATAACTTTATGTTCTTTCTATATGATCACCGGTGTAACGCGCATGCTTGTTTTTGTGTGTTGACTTCGTTGTACTATATTTTAATCACCTGTATCTATTCGGTTTCAATCACCATTTCTATGAATGGAGCGAATGATACTTGTAATGTAAAGCTTGAAACATTGTGCTTCATTCATGCTTTCGTATAATCATTTGGTTCGATAAACTGTCTATCACCACTTGCTTTATTTTCATACAATTTGCTTTTGATTGTCACTTCAATCGATACAACAGTGTTTATCATGTGAAGGATTATAACCAATGAGTTCTCGCTTTTTCTAATACACCGCGAGATGATGACTGTCAATTATTCATCTGTAACACTTCGTGTGTTGTGCAGACTGCTTCATATAATTATTGAGTTCACATGCGTTATAAACATCTTTAAAAATCACAGTTTCTAAATATACAATAAACAGCAAAAGATAGTTTACATGAAAGTTTGTCTTTGTAAAATATAAAAATTAAATGCTGTTTTATCAAAAACATTTGAACAACAATAAAATAATAAGTCAATGAACTGAAAACTACCAGGACATGAGACATGAATTTCAAGTATGCATCCTTATAAACATCTTATATAATAATCTCAACTTGCATGTTGTCAGTCAGTCCTTTGTGTCTCAGTCCTGGAACCACTAAATAAAAAAACTAAGAAAAATTTTCAATGCAAAAAAAATAAAAAATAAAAAAATAAAATAAAAAACCCGTCTCCAACCACGTAAAATTCTCATTAACAGAACGACTTCTTGTGAAGAAACTTGAGCAATTACAAAAGATAGAAAATCGATTGAGACACGTATCACTCACTATCTGTTTTAAATTGTTAAAAAAATTTCTGAGAAACCTGATTAATTTCTATCATAATTATGACATTTTAGCTTAGCATCTCATCATTATCTTGATAAATATAACGTAATAAATCACGTTTATATAGGCTATTCAATCATCATGGGTGGCAAGCGGTAAGTGCAGTGAACATATGTGAAGAGGATCTAATGCAATGTTTTCATCTTGTCACCCATGACGTCACATATCATGAATTAACCATAAAAATCATTTTAATCGTTATATGACTAAATTCTTCAAGGAGATAAGCATAATTCGTTTATTCCGACAACGCAATTTGCAAAAAAATCGTGATTCCTTGGAACACATTTGTACTCAGACGGTGTATTGGCTGACGCCTAAAATTATAAAGGTAATACAAATTATTCCTGTCAGACTGTATCGACTTTGTAACACAAAGCGCACAAACAAACACACACACACACAAAAAAAAGAAAAAAAAGAGGACTGACCAAAAGTGAATTACGGAAGTGTTGCTATTTTGACTTTCACTGCATCATGATCCGAAAAAAAAACATTTTTTATCATATAGGTTACATTCAGCGAGTCACAAATATCCTTTTTAATGTACACATGGTCAATAAGTGATCCTGAAATGTGAGTCGGTTCATTGACAATAAGGTCGTAATTTCTTAATGCATTTTCAAGTTGAATAGAAGAGTTATCAGTTGTGTTCAATGCATTAATGTTAAAGTCTCCTAAAATAATATGTATATTATCTTGACAGACAGACATGAAGTGTGATATTACATACAGAAAGTTCGCCACTGATAGTGATTGCTTACGATATACAACAAAATATTAAACTCTTGTTCCTGAATAGCATACACTTTTACAGTAACCAGCAGCGCACCTTTTAACGTCGAAATATCAACAATCTCGATATTTGATTGAACACAACATGCTAAGCTGCAAAATTTATCATTGCTTATACTATGCTCTACTGTGAATTGATTCAAGGTCGAATTGATCAAACCCAAGTCATCATTGTTGGAAATCTGAGTTTCAGTAAGACACAATATGTCACTATCACATAAAGCTTCATCTGATAAAATATCAGGGGCATGTTTTTTCAGTGATCGTACATTCAGCAACATGACGGTTAATGATGATTCATCTTTACATAAACGATTGATAGGGGTCATGATATAATTATTTCGCAATGTTTCGTATTCTAAAATGGCTTTTGGATCAGCACGTATAGCAGATGACTTGTATTCTCCTATAAGATGTAATCCCTTCATAGCAGTCACTCTACTCAGTGCTACATACATTTGACCATAATTAAAACTTCTCTGTTTCAGCAGATTGAAGCTCACCACTACCTCTGGAAATTGCTTACCTTGAACTTTATGCACAGTACATGCCCATGCTAACATTAATGGAAATTGTGTTCTTTTAATAGTCACAGATGAAGCACTCTTTTTGAGAAAAATATTGGTTTCTGATTGTGTTATAGGTACTACATTTTTATGTTTTCCATATATATCTGCATTCTTTTGCTTAATTCCAATACTGTCATCTTCAAATTTAACATAAATCACCTTCAGGTCATTAACTACACTATCCATCTTAATATGATAAACAGTTCCTATTTGTCCATTTGTGAGTTTGCTTTCAATATCAATGTTAGCAGTCAACATGACCTTTGCACCAACTTTCAACGTTAAAGTGCGAGCAAGTCCTCCAGTTTCCATTTGACCTCGATTTCGCGCTTTCTCTATAAGAGAAGTTGGTACATTTTTCGGAATGGTATCGATGGAATCAATCTTCACTGAGGGAGTGTCCAGTTTTTCGAGCATACAACTGTTGTGATCCGATACAGGTTTATTTTCTGCCCGTATATGTACAGCATTTTTTGGATAATCATCGTCACTATCAGAAATGAACCTGGATTTTAGAAGAGTTTCGGCATCATCATCCAGCCCTGCGATTCTGATTTTGTTGAGCAAATCAATCAAAGAGTTGTCACCTTTCTGGCGCATAATTTCGGTGAGTTCTGCAATTCTGAAATGCCTCCACAGTGAAAACATATTTAGCATTGCATCCTGATATTCTGCATATACTGGTCTTTGCTGAATAGGAGGGAGTTGATAAAAATCACCACATGCAATCACAGATATCCCTGCAAACATGATTTCCTGTGACACGCCAAATATTTCGACCAATCTTTGATGAATATGTAACAGTAAGTATTTTGAAACCATTGAAATTTCATCAATGATGATAATTTTCAATTCCGATAACTTTTGTCTTAATGTTGCACGCATCTTGTCACTTAATTTAGGGATGGATTTTTTAAAATTTCCGACAGGTGTAGCTTATCCTGAGTGAATTGTGGTCCCATTAATGTTAACTGCAGCTACTCCAGTTGGTGCAAGAAGTAATACTTTTGGTTTGTCATATTCCCCAGAATGATAAGACAGTGTTTTTGTCAATGAGTGGTAAATAGTTTTCACAAGGTGCGACTTCCCACAACCACCACTACCTGTCAAAAATATGTATATTGGATCAATATGTGATTTCACAGTAGTTGATAAATTTTTAATGCAATCTCTTAACCTTTTTATAACAACTTCAAATATTTCTCTCTGTTTATGGTTCAATGTCCTTATATTTGCATTGATTTCATCATCATGAATTGGTGAAGTGTTGTTACCTATAGTAGAAGGTAGCACAGATTCCTCATCAAGAAGACATTCCTCTTCATAACCTTCATAACCGAAATGGGAAAAACATGAACAACATGTGATGGGCATATTCTTCTGGTTTTTTGTGCCTGTTCGGTACGTGATACCGCAACACAGATTTAACCCTTCGACATTTTAGCTTTTCTTTTGATGACATAAGTGGCAATACACTTGGGTACATATTTGGGTTATGGTTTTCTTCAATGATATCATCGACTAGAACTGTAGGCTGATTATCGTTTTCTGAATGATCATTTGTTTTCAAGTAATAATGGGAAAGAAATTCTGCATAACACAATGCATCAACGATAGCATACTTCCCTTTCGAAAATTTTGCATTAGGTCTATCTATGTACCTATCTAACATATTCCGCTTGAATATATCAATACTATCTTCTGGTAGTTCTTTGATCTCTTCCTCACTACGGCAAACTTTATAGCGATTTTCTGGGATATTACTATTTGCGAATATGACAGCTGGGAAAGACTTTCGGAGCCAAAGCTCAGGCATAACATGATAAACCGCTTCTTGAATGGAGCATTCCCGCTTAGTTACATTAGCTCTAGCAACTGACTTCATTTGTTCATATGTAGTTTTGTTCATCAGTGAAGCTTCTTTTGCAGCCTGTCTCATTGCCTCGGTGGATTCATCTTCCGACTTGGAAAAATATGCGCACATGTAACTAACTGATTTGTAATAATTTATGACTGGTTGGATATCCATATTCGCTTGCCAAGCCATCAAGCCTTCAACAAAATAGTTATTAACAAAACAGGAGTTTGGCAGACGCTTACAATGAATCTGATAGTCTGTATCACTAGAAACAGACAAAGCACTGTAATAATGTGCTTCATCTACTCCAATATCTTTAAGTATTTCACTTATGGTTTTCAATTCCACATAGTTTTCCTTCAATGGATCTAAAAAGTTGATTTTTCTTGGATTTAAATTTTTGTCAATAAAGTCTTTCACCTTATTCAAAATGTTATGACGATTTTGCAACAAATCACCTTTTTCTTCTTCAGATAGGTCATCAGATAATGGTTCAGCGATAATGGTACGGTCACAAAAATATGGACCAAAACTGTACCTACATTCAACATTTTTATATTTACGACATGATTTAGAATGGGAATGTATTTGGTATGACTTCACTAGATTGTACAACTCAGGTTCTTCATTACTGTTTGGTAGGTGAACTTTTATTAAAGCATCAATATATGCCAAATATTCATCTTTTGTCTCTATTCTGAGTTTAGGTGCATCGATAACCCATATGAATGAGTGGACATGCGGGCTTCCTCTAAACTGAAACTCGACACGAATGGCGTGATATTTAACTTTTCCTAAAGGACCATCAATAATAATTTCTTTGAAGAAAACTTCTACTCTATATTGAAAGTGTCTAGCCAATAAAACTGGGTTACTATTTAATAGTTTACACCGTTCAAAATAATCTATTTTATCTATATCTTCATCAGAAATGTCAAGCGCATTCAGTTTAGCAATAATTGAGACAAGCTCATTCCATCTTAAATCAGCACATGATAATGTGAGGAAAAATGTGGGCAAACCAAGTTGTTTAACCATAGCTAAAACTTCAAACAAAAATCTTTTCCAGTATGCTGGGGTTCCTTTGATAGTATTCATGAAACTATATGCATTTTCACTAGCCACAAATGAACTTACCGTTTCCTTAAAATTTCTACTGAGCATACCCGCAGTTAGCTGGCTACCTCTGAGTTTTTTCATTGCAATGTTGATACTATTAGTTAAACTTTGTTGTTGCCAAATTGAATGAACAAAAAATATATAATCTGGGTCTGATGCAAATCTTTGTTTATAATTCAATAGCCTTTGATTAAAATACTTAGATGGAGATAATTTGATTTTACGATCAACTTTATACCCAAATACTCCAGTAGGAAATAAGTATGGATGTGCTAACTCTTCACAGAATTGATCACTCAAAACACCCAATGGATTTTTACCTTCACAAGGAGCGATCGAAACATTCTCAGTTTCAGTAACTGGTATCTCAGATATCAATGTAGTTTCATTACAACCAACTCTATGTTGATCTAGGGGATTTTCCTCTATTTCTTCCGGTATGTCATGCGTAGAGCTACCTTGCTCATTCTCATCAGTAGAATTTTCATTTTGCATAATCGAACTAGTGTTCAACTGCTCCATGTTTATTGTGATTTCTGCATACAATGGGTTATTAAGCTTCAAATATAACAGAGCAGCTTTAACAACATGTGGTCTTACTGGTTCAAACAGTACGTGGCCACGGAAAACATGCTTTCGTTTCAATTTTAGCATAATTACACCATTGCTATCAGCACCTCTAGGTAAATTATTACAAACATCATCTGCCTCAAGTGGTACATTACATATTGTACCTTTCATTTTCGGAGATTGTCCTTTTGGCATTATTACGACTTTTTTAAAAAGAATCCTCTGTGAAATTATGACTTTTTCGAGTTTTCTCAAATCAATCAACTCTTCTGGTATTTCACATATATATAATTTGTTACATACAGCTTGACATGGGACAACTTTCTTCTTCAATTTCTTATCACATGTCACACATATATATGCCTCATTATCAAAGCTGGTAACATGGAAATAATAGAAATCACTACTTAACTCTGCATATCCATCGTTGAATATTTTAACTGAACGCCGATATAGACATCTGTTGCAAACAACACAAACATAATATGGGCCTTTTGCAACTTCTTGTCTGAACTTGATCACTTTCTTTGTATATTTTGCTTTCATATTTTTTTGTATGTCACATTCACCTAATTGGGTACACTTCTTTTTATCAGACCGTTTAGCACTGTATGATTTCATTTGTTCCTTTCTTTGATTGTGTTTAGCACTACCAACTAAATTTTGATAATATTTTCTATTCTTCAGTCTCTTGATAGAAGCTGCAATAGTGGATATTTCTAATTCTGTCAGATTAATTTTCTCCGGTTGTATCTGGTAGTATTGGGAAGTTAGACTCTGTTTGCGCAAATAAAAGTCTCTAATATAGGCCTCTACATCACAAAGCCTCTTGAACTTCATCAAAAGAGAGTGTCCATCAGCAACAACTGAACCATCACTACTTCGACTGTGAGAATCAAATACAAAGAATTGTGTTTTGTAAAGAAATATTGAAGTGGTGAAGCCTCCTGTCATGAACATTAGTCCGTTCAGGTCACCATCAAAGTTCAGAAATGCTTTTCCAGATAATGTTATTTCTCCTGAGATAAGATTCAAAAACGTAACAATTACTGGTGTGCCTTCAACGGTAATAGAATTTGGGAGTTGATCGAAGGAAATGGCACCAAATGTATTCAAAGATTTAAAAATAGTATCACCGTTATCTAGTATATAGTCCAGATCCCAAATAGTCCATAGTGAGACCTTGTGAATTACTGACCAAATAATGGCAAATAATGCGTTAGGAACACATTGCATACCCGAAGTTTCTCCATATTTTGCATCTGCCTGGTTGAGAGTTCCTTGGACAGATTTAACCATCTTGTATGTTGGACCAGGATTAATTTCCACATCGCCATCAGCCAGCAATTGTAATAACTTCAAAAATGACATATTAATATTGAACTCTATAATGACCACTACAGCACTAAGAAAATTACAAAGGAAACTCTTCCATGACAATAATTCTTGTGTCATTAAAAATGTTTCAAAATCACTAACGTGTGAAGCTAATTGATTTTGTGGTGACTTTCTTGAGAAGCAATGAAAGGAACCAATTGCGGCTTGATAGGCTTCTAATGTGATCATCACTGCTAGTCCTGCTAGCTACCTTCTTAGTGACTAAAAACTGTCTGATGGATGATAATAAAACCTGTGTTGCAAACACGACAAACAATAAAGTCTATGCTACACTACTGATTTCACAGATTATCACAAATGTATACTTTTTCCAACTGTGTAGTTAGTTATAGTTAGCTTTAGCTATATGTTGTTGCATATTAACTGGTGTTGTGCATTCAATATTTTCCTCATGAATTTTTATTGATATTGCAGATGTTTGTATTTTTCAGATTATATATTTTAATATGATTATATTTCAATATGATCTATTCAGTGGTCAGTCTGGGGCAAACTGACAGGAAGAAAGGAAAAATCTAATCACAAACAAACAAAAACAAAACAGATCTCTCTTCTTCTGGATGAGGAAGCAGGAGGGGAGGACGGGAATAAATTCTAGAACCAAATGAAAAAGAGACGTCAAAGACGTTAAATAAAACTAAATACGTACTGTTTGGGTTGTTTCTTTCATGCAACAAAGAACAAACAGCACTTTTCACTTTTTATTTTATCGAAGCGAACCATTCGCACTGCTCCAAACGGAAGCCAATTTCGTTTCAGGTCTTTCGCGGGGTTACCCACGGTCGACGAAAAATGAAAAATTGGATGATAGCGTTTTTGAGAGACGTTTAGACTAAACCATACTGTGTAACCACAGATGGAATTAGCGAAATTTAGTTTATTCGTTGCCTGTAATGTGTAGAGGTTGAAACGCTGATCAAAATAATTTGTAGGATTATATGTTTTCGACGAACGACTAAGGTAATTTAAGGGTTTAAAATTTTCAAAGAAAATTTTCAGCAAAGACCCGCCAAAACACAAAAAAAATATTTTTAGAAATGTGTATACCTGTTGCCTTGATCGTATAGATCTTGAAACGATGATCAAGAAAATGTATAGGATCATGTACTTTAAATAAACGGTTGAAGAGATATTAGGTTTTGAAGGTTTCCTGATGACGTCATTAACCCGTCCATTCCGAAACGGATTTAGGGACCCAGGTTTAGAAAACTTACCCAAATTGGTCCCAGGTAGTCCCTAGTTACCCACGCGGTGAAAAATCATTGACGTCACCACCTCGTTTCCAAGTTATTTGGCCTCAAAGTTTTAGTGCACTGTAATGGCTTCATTAATTTATTAATTTTAATTTTTTTTCTCAGTTCCTACTATTTTCCTGTCTTACATCATCATTTAGTGCTACAGCGTTGTTCACATTCTTTCTTTTCTAATTGATTTTAATGTATATACTAATCACTAACATATCTTTTTATGTATTTAAAAATATATATTTTTTATCATTATTTATCTTATACACAGGGCCTCCATTGATAGCAGTTTATTTTTTAAATTGACGGTAGCCACCCTGTATAAATATGTTTTAAATAAATAAATAAATAAATAAATAAATTATTATAACTTATTGACGTTAAGGTAGTATTATTGACGTCGCGCCGTAACGTCAGAAAATTTAACATATTAGACATGCATTTTTCGGCAACATCAAAGAAAAATAAGCATATCAACTTTGCCTGTCACAGACACACGGAACTGGCGTATTATTATATAGACTAGTCGATAAGGCCCGTGGAGAAATCCACTTCGGCAGAAGGACAATGGGAAAATAGGTTGTTTTAGATTTTTGCTGACGTCAGCAGTGCATATACAAAAAAAATTGGCGAAATTTAGTTTATTCGTTTCCTGTAATGTGTAGAGATTGAAACGCTGATGAGAAAAATGTATATTATCATGTGCTATTGACGAACGGTTAAGAAGATATAAAGGTTTAAAAATTTTGCTGACGTCAGCAAAGTACCTAATAAAAGTACTGAAAATTTTTCTTTCGAAATTCATAAACCCGTTGCCTTTATCGTATAGATCTTGAAACGCTGATCAAGAAAATGTATAGGATCATGTACTTTTGACAAACGGTTGCAGAGATATTGGGGTTTAAAGGTTTTTTGATGACGTCATCAACCTGTCCATTCCGAAACGGATTTGGGGACCCAGGTTTGGGAAAATTACCCAAATTGGTCCTAGGTGGTCCCTAGTTACCGACGTGGTGAAAAATCATTGACGTCACCACCTCGTTTCCAAGTTATTTGGCCTCAAATTTTTAGGTGCACTGTAATGGCTTCATTAATTTAATATAGGATATTGACGTTAAAGTAGTGTTATTGACGTCGCGCCGTAACGTCAGAAAATTTAACATATTAGACATGCATTTTTCGGCTACATCAAAGGAAAATAAGCATATCAACTTTGCCTGTTACAGACACACAGACACACTTAGCGTATTATTATAGAGACTAGTCGATAAGGCCCGTGGAAAAATCCACTTAGGCAAAAGGCCAATAAAAAAATAGGTTGCTTTAGATGTTTTGCTGACGTCAGCAGTGCATATACAAAAAAAAAATGTTCTTAAAATCTTACAGCAAATGTCAAATGTCAAATCGCATTAAATCCTCCACACAAATCTTACACAAAATAAAAAAGAACAGCTTGCAAGGTGCAAAATCTAGTTGATAAAAAGTTACAACAACGACACTCACAACATCAACACTCACAACACCCACAAAACCGACAGTAAGAACACCGACAGTTACAACACCGACAGTCACAACACGGATAATAACAATGTTAGAAATAACGCATCTCAAATATGTACATCTTATAAGTGATTATGTTGAAAACCCTCAGTATTTTATTCTGAAATGTCAAAAAGGAGGCCTGCAAGAGTCACAAATCAATTTTAAATATTGTCTTTCCCTAAAAAGCTTACACAAAAATATGAAAAAGCCATAGTTTGGAAAACATCAAATTTAAATCTAGAAAAATCAGTCACTTCGGTTGCATACCATCCTCTCCCGCAAAAATTTACACAAAATGTAAAAAACAACCAGTTAAGAACACAAAAATTTTCTTTTATAGTATGATGATCCATACTGCCCTTTACCAACAATTTTAAACCTAAATGTCACAAAATCAATAAGCAAAGAATCAACTTGAATCAACAAACATTGTATACGGTTCATAAACAAAAGTTTACACAAAATGTAAAACAGATCGGTTTTGAGAAACACATCTAAATCAACAAAAATAAGTTCATTCAGCATGTCGTATATTGCCATTAATCTTCCACAAAAAGGTTATGAAACACATCAAAATTTAAAAAAATCAGTCATTTCAGTGCACACAGTCCTCGCGTTTAGATTACAAAATATAAAAAACAAAAACAGTTTCAGTCAGAACATTAAGTAATTTTTTATCATCAGCAAACATTTATCCCTAAAAAATTTTGTAAAATTCTCAAGAAAAACAAAAACGTGAAACCATGGAATTTTCTTTCAGCAAAAATTACATCACATACAGTTAGTTCTCCCAAACAATAGTTTATAATACGAAATATAAAGACAAAGTTGTTTATATAGTCTGAAGATGTACTTAATGTACGAAAAGCTTAACAAATAAATACTTTTTAACTTTCAAACTCAATTTATTTTTTTCTTATTAGTAAACTATGGCTGTTATTTTTACCGATAAAGACATCAGCTTTACAACAGCTTACAGTGAAGTCTGATTCTACAAAGATTTGTTCTTTCAGTATATATATTGCATGTGGTCTATTTCCACAAAAGTTTACACAAAATTTCAAAAAACAGCATTTTGCAACACGAACAATATAAACTGACTTAACCATACCATCCTCTCATAATTTTTTTTAACCCAAAGTCATAAACCCACGTAAATTTCCAATCAAATGTAAAAAAACCCTGTAAAAAAACCTGGCATTTTACATGTAGGCTGACAAAAGTTTAACGGGATGTCAGAAACAAAACAATAAAAAATAACTTAACACACACACTTTAAATTCTATAAAATTCGTTCCACTTGTCATATTGCATGTGGTCCCATTGTAAAGTTCACAGGTCAGGTAATGTGAAAAAAATTATTCTCTATGGGCATAAAAATGTGTCACAGTATCCTAAAAGTTCAAGAAAGATTTTGTAGCTAGCTTGTTACATCATAATTCGTGTTCAAAAAAGAAGAGAAGTTTGACTACTAAGGTAGCTATAAATACCTAAAAAAAGAGGAATAACAACAAAACTCATAGATTAGAGCTAGCTATGGGATGGAGCCTTGAAGCTAACATTAGCTAGCTAGCTAACAAAACAGTACCTAAGAAGACACCCAGTTAAATATACTTAAGATGGGGAGACTTAGCTAAGTCTATAGCTAGCTATTTATGCTTAGTAAAACATATATAAAGGAAAACAATAGCAATGTAAAAATTATGACATTTGCAGTTAGTTCAACAAACCAAAACTTTCTATTTCGCTGGCACATTTGTTTGTTAGCCAGCTAACAGCTTTATGCAGCATTTTGAATTTTAGGACAAATACATTAGTTACGCACCAGGGGGGATAGTACATTAATTATGCAAAAAAAAGTAAACAAATGCTGGCTTTTTTATAAAAAACGCGGTAAAACATAAAACTTAAAGAATTTGAAGCTTTTAAGTGACTTTTTCCTGGCAAATGCGAGTCTGCCTGACACGTAACTCTAGCGACATAAAAACATAACGTCTAAAAATATCAAAGTTCTTACTATATGTGAATCCAAATCGACTTTAAACCCAAGCTTTTATTTTCTACTTCTAACTTTTCTTTACTACTTCTAGCTGCACTCTTCACTTTCGAAGCAACTTCTCGTGGCTTCTAACTTTACTTTTGTACTTCTACTTCTCCACTTTGACTTTTCTTGCTTTTAATATCTGCACTTTTTTATGACTCGTAATCGTCGAAAATAAGACATTTTTTAACCGCTTCTTCAGTTCGCCTTTTGTGTCGAGAACTTTGTCGAGAAATTTTTATGTTTGTTTGTTTTTACGCTAACGGAACTTTTTATTCGAATGCCGTCCCGTTCGAAAGTATGTATTTCAGCGAATCATACTGCTTATTTTCTATCACGTGGTTTCTAACGGTTGCGAGACAAATGTAAACAAAACAAAAAAACTCGACAAACTCGCGCATTCGGGTGGTAAAAAATATCGTGTTTGCAAAAGTGACAGACAGACAGACGGAACTGGCTTATTATTATAAGAGATACATGAAATGAGTGTTTTATTACTTTTTGGGAAAAATATTTTTTAAAGCTAATATTTTTTATAGTGAAGTAAATAATGAGCAACCAAAAAAAATATTAAACACATCCTCTTTGCTTTGCATCACGTGATGTTAGTAAATTTTTTTGTGGCCGACAATATGTATTATTTCCAGATAATCTATGGAATTTGTGTTCGTTTAAAAATCATGTTTTGTTTTTGACTGTAGAGGGTGGGGGGGGGACTCAAACATACCCAAGAGAGGGGGTAACTAAAATTTAGTAGGTGTCAAGGGGGAGGGGGGGGACTAAAAAGAAGGCTCCTTCATTATAATTACCGACGTAAAAGACGCAAATGCATGTAAATAATTCTTTTTTATTTTAGCACACAACGTTCAATTGCAGAGCAAGCAGTGGACGAACCACAATGTAACTCTCGTCTGTTGAATCATTTGTGGTGTCTTGTAACCTCATTGTACCTTATTATGGTTGGCAAAATGAAATCTATAAAACCTAACTTCCTCTTCGATACCAAGGTAATGTTTTGGCCATGGTCAGATGATATCTTAAACGGGGTTCAACTAACTTAACACTTCAAATGTTTCGCCATAGCTGTTTTCATGACCAATTCGGAATTCGCTAACAGTTTTCCTGCAGAGTAGTTTCTCTTCGCGTTTCTCAAGGCTCGTTTCCATTTGGCTGCATCTTCCGCTATACCGTGAAAAGCTCAAGAGCTTTCAGCGCATGCGCAATTTGACAAAGTTACTGCTGGTTAAGACATTTTTTGTGATCAGGAGTAGCGCTCGATCGCATCGACAGTTGAATTCGTTCTACTTTTAGCGACATTGTTTTTCTTTCAAGCAGCCAATAGACATGATATTTGTGTATTTCTACCTATTCCGTAATTTCGTCAGTCGACAAAAATTAAGAAAAAAGATGTACATGCATGATAAATGTGAATCAAAAACCATTTAAGATTTGATGCTTTATTAAAAAGCGAAAGTTAACCGCACCTTCAATTGTCTCTCTTGAAACTTGTGGATATCTCTTGTTTACATTAGCTGCAATATCACCTTGTGAATTTCAATTTGCACGCGAGAAAATTAAAGCACAATGGAGATTGATTTTTGCGCAAGATTAGAAAGCTTATGAGCTTCTTGCGTTATAGCGGAAAATGCAGCCAATTGGAAACAAGCCTAAATCTTGTGCTTGTTTCTGTCTCGAACATTTCTTTTATATTGTCCCATTAGGTAGTGCTGGGAGAAAAAACGTTGCTAAATGTTATTCCTATTCGTCCACCATTTTCTCTTCTGCTCTATATTAATAATACCCGTATCTGTGCGCGAAAAAAGTCGTGCTACAAAAACACAGTGTGTATATTTTTACCTACTTTGTTGCGACAGGCGAAATGCGGTACGGGCCCATGGTTTTTTCCAGGGGCTAAGAGACTAGTTAGTAGGGGTTCACTATGTTCTTCGACTGCAGGGACTTGTTAGAAGTAATTTTTTTATTGGAATCTATTCTATGGTTGATTTGAATACAAAAAATACTAGGGGTCATTTTTTTCGATATTTCGGTGCGGCCCTGGCTGACCATCACTTTTCAGGTCAGTAAAATATCAAAGTTGGAATTTTGAATTTTTTGATTTCCGTCGCCGCTATGCGGGGCGGAATCTTTAAAATCGCCTGATGGAAGATAGATATATAGAGAGAGACAGCACAGAGCCCGGACGCTGCTAAGTTTTTGTCCAGGCTAAACGCTCGGAAAATTCCATTTTTTCGAAAGCCAATGAAGATGCTTTATTTTAATCTCTGTCAATTAAATGACCAATCTGAACAGAGAGTGTACTCTTCGTGTGGCCAGAACATTTCGTGTGCGGCCATGACTAAAAGTGCTTACATTTTGTTGGTCGCCCCTTGCTGGTCTCTTTGGTTTGGTCGTAGTAGCTTTATTGATGGGGAGCTAAGCACTATTTTTTAAATTCGTGTATTTTATCAGGTAAGAATTATTTTATATATAGCTAAGTGAGAAAGGTGTGCTGGCTAGCTAGCTATCTCAATTTTTGGTGCTGACTTGCCAATTGGATCTCCTTTTGATTGGTGCTGACATACCCCTTTTAATAGTCATGAAATTACTTACTTGCTAGCTAGCTATGGAGCTAGCTACACAAAATAGTGCTTTGATTAGAGTGCCTTTTTTTCAAGAGCAAGCAACAAAAAACCTTTATCCTGCCTTGTGTAGTTCTTCCATGACTGGACACCCAACTCCTGTTCTTATGGGAAAAAAGGGGGCTAAAAATAACTTCCAAATGACACTTTGTGGGACTACTTCTATCAGATAAAAAGATATATATATTCGCACAGGATTTTTTTTATATTTTTTGCAGAAAAGTTGTCGAAACGTGACAAAAGTTTATTGTTGCTTGCACTGAGCAGTCGGTGAACTGATAATTAACCTGTAACAATATATAGTTAGCCGATGCAGGATAATTAGATACTACGCCTAGTATAATTAGCCGTTAAAAGCTTCTTTGTGTTCTTTACAGCTAACTGCGTCTTTTCCATGTTTTTTCTTAAAATCAGGATAGTTTTGTTGTTTAATAATATATACGACATATGTACTGCTAGCTACAGTAAAATTATTTTTTTTTTTTGCAAAATCGTTTCTTGTTCTTTTTCTTGGTTTTAATTGAAGCACAACTTTATGTTGATATATATAAATATAGATGGCTATGGGGAGATCGATAACGAAGAAAAGTGAAAATTTAAGTAGCTGTATAAGCGGCTAATTATACTGCACGCACCGTATATATAATTATTCTGCATAGATAATATTATATGGCTAGCCTTACAAATCCTGTCTATTATTCCAGGAAAGGCCATAGCTTAGATAGGGAGTCCTAGAGTATTTAATGCTCATTTTGAGCTATGCAGATCCAATTAGGGTCCCCGCTCTATCAGACAACTCCCTGTAGCATCCAACAGCCCACATAGTGTGTCATCTCCCCAATTTCTCTCACATGGCTTGGGTTAACCCGGGGCGATAGTAGCATTCACTCACCAATATTGAATTGCCGCCGAGGGGAATCGAACCCTGTTCTCCCGCACACGGCGCCATTGAAAACGGCTAACTATTCTGTTACTGGCTAATTATCAGTTCTCCTTGTGCCTAATTTGCTTGAAAATCTTTCTTGAACTCACCCAAAGTATCACAAAATATTTTTCTAAGATTTCTTAGAAATGACTTGATTTTTAAAAATCTCACGAAAAGGACCACCGATTTTTCAAATCCGCAAATTTATTGTGTGTGTACCCTTTTATGTTTCAACTTGTTGAATTCAATTTGTCAAACAAAACAATGACCAATCAGTTTCCTTAAAATGAAAACTTACAACTAATCCCACTCCCCGAAAGAAATTCAAATTTGAGAATTCGAATAAAAAAAGAATAATAAACAATCAGTTGAATTCAATAAATCGATTTCAACAAAATAATCCTGTATTGTCCACAGGTTTCAAAATCATGCATCGCCTGCTTAATATGTTACTTGTTTAACAAAGATATCAAAAGCCGGCCTGATTAAATTTATATACATATTTATATATATAATATACCTGTGCATCACATCGCATGGATTTGTATCTTTGTATTAAATTCCCTTTTTAAATCAAAGAGGCAAAGAGAAGTTAAAGAGACAATATTTAAACAACCTGGTTTTAATGCAGTTTATTCTAAAATTGTATTCTTGTTTCTTATTTTTAAAACGTACTTTCTTTTTCAGATCAGATGTTATCAAACCATGCACCATCAGCCCTTTCAAAAAATTTTCAACAAGAGAGTAAATTTTGAAGGCCTAAATACTGAAATATTCAAATGCTAATATGTATTTATTCCTGAATTAATAAACAATGAACTACTTCATCATTCAAATTGAGCTCGTTCAGAAGTTATTATATTCGAATCGTCAAGTTTCTACATAGCAAGATTTGTATTCTGGAATTTCCAGAATTTTCCTGATCACTTTTAAAAATATCCAGTTGAAGTTTTAACTGTTATTTTAGAATACTTCATATAGCTATGTAAAATTTTTATTTTTTATTTATTGAGTTGTAGTTACAAAAATAGTTGAGAATAGTGATACTCGTGATTTGTTTACCCCATAATTCTCCGTTTTCAAGGTCTACTTTAAATTTCAAAATCTTTCAGGCTAATGACGGAAATCTTAAAGCCGCAGGGCTTCTTGTTTCTTTTTGATTGATAGACAATATAAAAACAAGTCAAAAAAGTCAAAAAAAAAACATATTTAAAAAATCAACTGTTTATGAGATATTACACATTTTTATAAATTTCAAGAGGTAAAATAACGGATATTAAACAAAAAAAATAAGTAAAAAAACATTTTTCGCCTTAAGCTATTTCTTATTTGTCCGTAGCGAAAATGCCTATTTAAATTAACATTTGTCGTTTTAAAGTAATGTTATATACTCATTATTTAACTTATTTCACCTCCTGTTAAGTATAAAAATCTTTATCTCAAAGCTTTTGGTTTATCAGTCCAAAAACATTCTCTGTAAAAAAGTTGAAATTGTCCTTAGGTTATTACTACATGGTGGACGTCGAGATTATCGGATGATATAATGCCATTAAAATCTGGAAATATTTCATTTGGGGGAGTTGGTTTGTTGCATGTTGTTGATTGCATAAATATATCTCTTTGAAACGTCTAACTATTTGTTGTCGAGCGTTCAGTGTGCCATTGTTGTTAGCCAAGTTGAGTTGGTTGAGTTCTCTGAAACACAACTTGTCCAGTTCCATGAAATTCATGTTTACCATCAGGAGTGTCATTGTTGAAGTCTGTGTTATCTATTGCGAAATGAATTGGAGTGTTTTCAAGAATATTAGTAGGGACATAAAAAAACCTTCGTTTGTTTCTATGTTTCCTGTGACAGAGTTGTTTGCAATATTTGTCTCTTGTATCACCTGATATGGGATCGAAAGACTTAAATTGCTAAGAGTGTTGATGACTTTCTTGCTTCTTGTTTGTTGTTGAAGATAGAGCCTATTGAAAAAGGTGTTTTTGCAGTGCTAAGAAAGTTTGCGTCAGCAGACTTATATTCTGCTTATCCCCTTTGTTTTTACAGAATTAATGAAAACTTCACCAATGTATCTGTCATTTGTATCAATGGCCTCTTTTTTTCTTTGGGCAAATGTCAACTACAAACTTCAGGCCTACAATTATCCACTGTAGAAGCGATTTAAGACATTCTGGAACATAAAAGCTGTTAAATTCTCAAGTAAATTTCCAACTCTCTTGTCGTAAGATATCCCGACGTACCAGTGAAGCGGCATCAAACAATTGATTTTAGTGATCAGGTGAATTTCACTAACTTTCAATTGCATTGTTATGAGCAACATGTGAACAGATTATTTCAGCTTCTCTTCCAGATTTGGGTCTAGAAAATACAATATTGATTATTTTATCTGCTAGACATTGTTTCCGGTATCGTTTGTGATTTTTATGCTGATTCATTTCATCCCCTAAAAAATTGTTTATGTGGTATTCACATGTTCATGTCAAGCATTTTTTCACAATTTCACAATGTTTACTATCTCAATGTCCGCTATAACCTTTGTGACATTTTTTATCTCTTGTACATCATTATTAATTGCATTCGTAGATGTACTAGAAACTTGTCGCTGTATCATAAATACAATTAAGATGATAATGTACATCATTTGCTATTGCGTCAGCTGCATTTGGAACAGAAAACACGGAAACCTTATGGAGTTTACCTCCTTCCTTTTGACATATAACACAACAGTCCTTGTCAAATAAAGTAAATTTGAAGCGTAAAGATTTCGTTTGAGATACTGGTGTATCAGTTATGCTGTCATTTGTTGTATTTCTACTCAGCTTTGGTTCAAGTGATTGTCCTCCTCGTATGGGTGCTGTATCTGTAACTTTTCATACCATGCTTTCAAACGAGAAATGTTTGTTTTATTAATTACACTTTTGTAACATTCGTGACGATAAAAAGCGTTTTCATCAACTAGTGATTCAACAGACCAGCTTTCCAAGTTGTCAAAGGAGTTAATAAATGTTCGATGTTCATAATTGGCTCTTTCAATAAGGCAGTCAATTAACTTGATTCTTTCAGATTTTGGAAAAGCAGTGACCTATGAAAAATGAAAATAACAATTTTCAAAATAAAGTAGCTCCATAGAGCGAACAGTCAGTAATTGTTATTTTTTTCTTGACAGACGATGTACTTTTCTAAGATGAAATAACTTTTTTTAATTTCACTGTTTTTATTCTAATAAAATTAACTTAACTTTTATTATTCACTGAAAATCTATCACAAAAAACTACATCACAGAAATATCATACTGAAAATATGTAATCTTTTACCTTGCACCTGCTATCTTTTACTTCGAATTACTAGCATAATTTATTTGACGATCGAAACTACTAACAGGTACAGCATTACTTGTATTTAGCAATATCTAATGAAATATGGAACAAACACTATTACATTACTGACTTTAATACTACTATAAAAACAAATTACTATGTAAAGAAAGCACTTGTCTCACATAACTATACCTTCGTAAACATGTATCATTGCAAAAAAATACATTTCACTACCTAAACTTTTTTTTATAGTCAACTAATTCTAAAATACATATTTTACCCCCTGAAATTTTCAACTTTTAAATCCCTGTATCTTTTGAGTGCCTTATTTCTAAAATATGGTTATTATACATTTTTTACTTGTTTTTATATTATCTATCAATCAAAAAACTTTGATATTTTATTGAAGTGATGACGTCAGCCAGGGCCACATCTAAATATGGGGGAAAATGACACCTAGTATTTTTTTTGTATTCAAATCAACCAAAGAATAGATTTCATTAAAAAAATTACTTCTAACAAGGCCCTACACACGAAGTTCTCATTTGTAACATAGTGACCTTCACTAAGTGGTATTTTTATTATTATTTAAAGTGAGGTCTCGTTTTGGTCCATGGCGAACTGTACCAACATGTTGGTGGAATTTTGGAAGACAGTTTGAGCCCCCCTTGAGAGGAATTTTCTGCTAAAGTATGATGTTATGTCACCAGTTTCGTGTAAAATTAATGCTGTTGCATCTTTTGCAGGTTAAACACACCTTTAATCTAGCCCTACATGGAACGCTAACACTATCGAATGGCATCGATGATGCTGTGATAAAAACGAGAGAGCAGGTATTCTTTTTTCATTCTTTTTTTTTTTTTTTTAACTCTGAAACGTTTTTATCCACTTTATAGCTATCTAAATTTTAAATAATACTCTTCTTTTGGAGAACTTTACATTTCTTCTAGTTCTGTTGCAACGCTATTTCTTCACTGGTCAAAAATCATGTTGAATTAACCCAGGAGGATGAAATTGCTCGCCATGTGACATCTGAGCTTCTTTCGCAGTTGGATATTGTATTAACTCTGTCTATAAGATTTAATTTGGATGAAGATTTCGTTCGTCGTTTTATGACTTGTACGTTGTATTCACATGGTTTGGACATAGCCGCACAAGAGGTATATTATTCTATGAATGTTACAATTCGTTTTTATAAAACTGGTTTCTCTAAGAGATATTTAATCAACGAAAGCAACTTCGAACCTAACATTTTTGTCCGAAGTCGTTGTTTTTTAGGTGGCGATGTGCGTGCAAAATAAAGCAGAGTTCTGTCCACAAATCTTGGAAGTGATTCGTGAAAGATTAGCACAGTCACTACTTCTTGCAGAGGGAGACAAATTGAAAGATAATTTCAGTAAACTTCCTACAAAGATAACAATTTGGTTACAGTCGATTGTGAGTTTACAACTATTCCTTTTAGTAAACATTAAGCTATAACATTTTGACATCAAGAGATATTGAAGTGAGTTGCAACATGCTGTTTTAACTCACCTCCCCACCTATTTTATTTTGGGTTCTTTCCCCTCCCGTTGGATTCGATGTGTTGTGCTAGTGTGCAAAACTAATATTTTTTGTTATAGGACATATCAAAATTACGCGCCACATCAATCCCATTGGAGAATACTTACCACTTGCTACAATATCTGCATACAAATATGACTAATGAGTCGAACGAAAATAAATTTATCTACGAACTTATTGAAGGCTTAAAGTTATTTCTATGATCTGTGACTAAAGAAAGTAAATTCAGTTAAAGTATAGTTTTGCCATCTATTTCCAATTTTAATCCAATACGTGAAATATATCCGGGTTTTTCGGTAGTTTTTTTTGAAGACCTGAAAAATATGTTATAAACCATTGATATCGCCTAAAACTTAATATAAAACGCAAAATTTTAAAAAAATAAAACTTACAAAAACGAAATCAATTATAAAAAATACAAAAATCTTTTTGAAAAAGTAAAAAACCTCTCAAAGAAAAAACATTTTGAGCATAAACTATTACTTGCAAAGGGGAATGCCAAGAAAACATGGGGAATCATAAAAGATATTATAGGTAAGTATAACGCATCACATAGCCAATTACCCCAGCAATTAAAAATAAATGGAGAACTATGCTCTGATCGAACAGCCGTTGCAAATCAGTTAAATGATTTCTTTGTGAATGTCGGCACAAAGTTAGCAGAAAAAATTCCGCCAAGTTCCAAGTCATTTGAATTCTACTTAAACGACACATATCCAGTTATGGAACATTCTAGCCTTACCCGTCAAGAACTACGAAATGCGTTAAACAGTTTAAAAATTAATAAAAGTGCAGGGATTGATGAAATCAACGTAAATGTTGTAAAAAGTATTTTCGATATCATCGAGGAGCCTCTTTTTCACATTTTTGATTTATCTCTAAAAAGGGGTAGATGTCCTGACGAATTAAAAATTGCCAAATAACACCTATTTCCAAAGCGGGTGATGAATCTGAAGTTTCTAACTATAGACCAATTTCTGTTCTGCCATGCTTTTCAAAAATGTTAGAACGAATAATGTATAACAAAATATACAAACATTTTGCTGACAATAACATTGTATATGCTAAACAATTTGGTTTTCAAGAAAAACATTCCACAGATCACGCTGTATTGGAACTAGTAAATGAGATCACAAATGGCTTTAATAAAAATTTATTTACACTTGGAATATTCATCGATCTTTCTAAGGCTTTTGACACAGTGAACCATAATATTTTACTATCAAAACTTAAATTCTATGGAATTCGAAATAACGAACTCGATTGGTTTAAAGATTACTTAACCAACAGAAAACAATGTATATTGTATGGAACTGAATCTACTGACCTGAAACTTATAAAATGTGGCGTTCCGCAAGGCTCTATTCTGGGACCACTTCTTTTCTTAATTTATATTAACGATCTACATTGTTCGTCACAAATTCTCAATTTTATTTTATTCGCTGATGATACTAACTTATTTTATTCGCATAGCAACATAAAAATTCTCTTTGATACAGTAAACCAAGAACTAAAATATATTGAAGAATGGTTTAAAGCAAATAAACTTTCCCTGAATATAAATAAAACTAATTACACTCTTTTTTCTAAGCCATCTAAAATCGATAATCTCCCCCTGAAGTTGCCATGTTTAAAACTGAATGACATTAATGTGAAAAGAACATGTAAAATAAAATTCTTGGGAGTCTATCTTGATGAAACTTTATCATGGAGAGATCATATCAACATTTTAGAAAATAAAATAGCAAAAAATATTGTAGTCCTATATAAAGCGAAACCATACTTGAATGTTCGTTGCTTACGTGATTTGTATTTTTCATTCATACATAGCTATTTAACTTATTGTAACATTGCATGGGGTAGCACCAACCAAACTAAACTACATAAATTATATAATAAACAAAAACATGCTTGTAGAATAATTTTCGGAGTGAACAGATACACACCTTCGAAACCAATTCTCCATAAACTTGGAGTACTGAATATTTTTCAATTGAACGTGCACCAAGTTCTCCAGTTCATGTTTAAAGTTAAACATGGATTGGTACCTACAATTTTCACAAATCAATTTTCCAATATCGAGCATAGGTACAATACCAGGTATGCAAAAAGTAATTTTATTATTCCAAAAACCATTCTTAAATCTACTACTTTTTTCATTCGACGAGGTCCCGTTATATGGAATTCATTCTTAAATGAAAATACCAAGCATATTGATACTTTTATCTCTTTTAAAAAAGTAACAAAAGATAAGTTACTTGGAACAGTTATCGACAAAAGAAAGTATTTTTAGGATAGATATTGTAAAACATAGAAAAAACTGAGAGTGAGAGTGTGAAAAAACATTATTCTTGTAAATATAGGAAAGTATACTTTATAAGTATTATTATAGAAGCTCGACACTAGGGGCTCGATGATAAGACACCTTGTGTCTTCTACTTGCTCCTGCCGTTATTATATGCCAACTAGCATTGTAATTTATATATATGCATACTTTTATACTGGCGAAATATATATAATACTACTACTGATCCCAGGGCCTGTAGCGTTTTTTTTATATGTGGATCATTCTCATATCAAAAAAACGCTACAGGCCCTGGGATCGAGGTTGTGTTTAAGAGTACATTGTAAAACATGGAAAGTCGAACAGACCAACTTTTTATGAAGGATAAGGATCAAGTGTTAAAGGTTTTCCGCCTCCTGGGTGGAATACAATACGACACTCTACACATTTGGTAGAGTATATGGGTAGTAGCATCCATTATACCCGCTTTTGTTCCCGCCTTTTGATTAATTTCTATGCCGCCTGGTGCAAATCGAACTTTACAATTGTCACTATACCGACATCTAAGGCGCCACTTATGCCGGAAATGAACATTATTGTTGCAATAATATTTGAGACACGGGTTATTTTCTTGTTTTTCTCTCTTTTTATACCCAACATATCCCAGAGAACAAGATAAATGTGCTCAATTAAAGGCTGTTTACATGAAAGGCGGGTCGGGACGTTTTCCGGGATCCCGCTCTCGTTAATAATTTTACTGGTAATCACTTTGTGTTCATATTGGAAATTTTTTTCCCCGGCCAATTTGGTCCCGTGCCGGCTTAGCGGGATCCCGCTTGTTTAGTTTATACGAGAATAGCTAGTCCGTTTCTGTCCTGGTTACCCAGGAATGGCTCGAATTGGCGGGGGGAAATCGAGTCACCATATCACATGGTATATTTCATTTGCCAAAGAAATAAATATGGGAAATAGTAGGAAGTTTGAAGATATGATGATACCATTAAAATTAAAGTTAATAAAAATCAACACGAAGATGCATACGACTGATTCGCTTTGCATGTGTCGTGTGTCAGTGATAAACAAATTTAGGACCTTTGTTGGTTCCATGCTCTGATAAACAAAAGACCATTGTAATAACCCGAGTGCTTAAATTTATGACAAAGAAGAGAGTAAATACATTTTCAAAGTAATGTGACTCAAAGATGAAAGCAAAACAAGGGAGTGACGATTGTTTTGTTTTTTCGTTCCTTTTGTCAGAGGTTATCTTGCTTAGTTTGTTTTGTTTTTTGTTGTTTTTTGCCTTCAAATCAATCAGTTATTTTAAACGTTATTTATATTTATCTGTTTCCAAGATATGTATGTAACCTTTGAAAGTACAAAACAATGGCTTCACTAAATTATATTCTCAACCCGTGCATGCTGGTTCTTCTTTTTCGTGAAAAAGTGCGATAACAAGTTTATCATATAAGTCGAGCATAAATCATTTAGTCTCGCACTTATAAAAAATGCATGTGTTCATATGAGAAGCGAGCGAGCCAACCTCGTCCCCAGGGCATCTTGTATCTTTTCTGACCCCGGGACGGCGATACGAATTTTATTTATAAAGCGGGTTGACATTGATTTTTAAAAGAATGTCTTAAGATCTAGTGCTCATAATGTTGTATTTATTATAGTGTAGTTAAGTCTGGCTTAAGATAAAGGTATTTCAACGGTGGCCCACAAGTGTCACGGCGCAAGCAAAATGTTCACGGCGCAAGCAAGAAGCTCACGGCGCAAACAAGAAGCTCACGGCGCAAGCAAGAAGCTCACGGCGCAAACAAGAAGCTCACGGCGCAAACAAGCAAATCAAAGAAGTAGTAATATTTTTCTGATCGCGTGGTTACTTTTGTTTGTATGTTATCATTTGGTTTTAGCAAGGATTATCATTCAGATTCATTATGTTTGAAGGTCAGATTTGTTAATTTACACTTGGTATCCTGTTATATTTGTTATTCAGCTGTAAGCCACTCCTCCTCCGGATTTTTTTTTATGATCAGACAAGCTCAGTTGCAGAAGGTGACGATGAAATTGAAAGGGATGAAGCCTTGATAAAGTACTATTTTAGACATGGATATGCTCGAAAAAAAACATGACCTCAAAATGAGCCGTAGCACCCTATTACGGAGGTTGAAGGACTATGGGCTTGGGAGACGCGCGAAATTAAATTCTTCCAATCTAACAAAGCACTAGCAAGACAGAAAATCGAATTGTTTATTAACGTGTCTGGTTCTTCAAGTGGGTATCGTTCAATATGGCATTCACTAAAACTTGAAGGAGTAAATGTTCCACGAATCTTTGTCGAGGAGACACTTCGAGAGCTAGATCCGAGTGGTTGCGAGGCAAGGAAGAAGCATCGTTTAAAAAGACGCGAATACACTAATAGGGGCCCTAATCATTCCTGGCACATGGATGGATATGATAAGTTAAAACCGTTTGGTTGGAGCTATTGATGGGTTTAGTCGTAAAGTGCTCTGGCTGGAAGTTACACGATCTAAGGGTGTCCTATCCTGCTTATCACAGATCTCGGAACAGAAAATTGATTTGCTGCATCTATTCAATGCTATTTCAGAGATGATATCAATGCCCACAGATATGTGTCCTCACCTAGAAATCAGCGCATCGAATCTTGGCGGTCCTACTTATTTAAAACTAGATGTGGATGGTGGAGAAACTTTTTTAAAGATATAGAATCTCAAGGTTTTCTTAACATGACATTGGAAACACAGAGAGAATGTCTTTGGTATTGTTTTTATGAAATTTTACACTTTGTAAAAGAACATTGGAATTCCCATCGTATCAGGAAATCAAGATTTGATACAATTGCGGGTAGACCAGATGTGTTATACGAAATACCTTATGGTGGAGAGAAAGACCTTATTCTTTCAATCTCTACTGGGGAATTTCAAGACATAAAGATTAATATTGTCCAAAAGAAGGTAGCGAATACAAAGCATACTTTAAATATTTACATATTAAAAGGAAAAAAAAAAAGAATAAACTTTTTTCTTGATAAATGTACAACTTCTTTAAAAATCAACAAAAAGAAGAAAATTTTGAAACAAAATATAAATAACAAATTCGTCATAAAAAAATGTTTCTTTTATTTTTGTTGTCTTTTTTGTACTTCATATACATTTGTTTAAATCAGAGAAAATATGATAAATTGATTGAGTATTTTTAAGAAACCTTGAGATCTCCTATATTTAAAATAACAAAAGAGTATATATTGCAATGCAATAATCAATGTAAAATCAAATTGCACCAAATCCACAACCAAAACTCATGGCAGTTTTTATTGCAGTAGCTACTTCAAAACCTGGACTTGTTAAAGCAATAGTCACAGTTAAGCCACAAGTTGAAACTTTTGGCAATTGCTTTTCTTCTGTAAAATAAACATCTATCTTTTTTGGCATACCGTGTGGAGGAATAGTATCATAACCTGATAAAAAAACAACACATCACGCAATTTTAATGCTACATCAAATCGATCGAAAACTGCACTGGATGATATGTCATTAAGAAATAATTCCAATTCACATATGGTGTCATCTATAGCTCTCCATCTATTAGATTCTGGTTCGCATTCTCTCTTGTAGTTGAACCAGTGTAAGAAATTCTTCGAGCTGCATAGATTTACTGCTAGCTTGGATGAATTGTTGCATTACGGCATATGAATCAGGGTGGACCATTTCATCATCAATGCTAGCCAAACCATATCGAAACTGTTGTATGGCATATGATGGTTTCAGTAAGATAAAAACATGAGTCAATCAACAAATATTTCTGATAAATAACATTTTTTCTAAAGATAAATCATGATATTCCATCCATTCATTTATTTGATTACCCTGATATCGGGTTTAGTTAAAAAATAGCAAAACATGTGTATCTAGCTATATGTTTTGTAGAATGGCTGACCTCGATTACAGGTTTTCCCTGACTGTTATAGTCAGAAATCCAGGATTAATTCCATGCCACAGCCTGTAGGCTTTAAAATAATCAGTAAAACATAGCCAAGGATTACTGATTATAATAAATGAAGAGTGTGGTGAAGGCTAGCGTTTAGCAGCTACTACATGTAGCTAGCTAGCTAGCTACAATCTTGGACAAAATATGTATGGACTTTTTAATTTCCCCCTTCCCCCAACTTCAAGGTTGAATTTTGAAGGTCAATCACTGTTTTTGGCTCCAACACTGAGCTTGGGGGAAGGGGGAGTTAAAATTTAATACTTGTCCACTAATTTATGTCCAAGATTGTCTAAAATTCATAAAAGAAAATTGAAAAGGTAGGTAGGACAAAATAACCATTGAAATCCAAAAATACCTTTAAAAACAGCCTGCACAGATGCTTTCCACATGGTGACATGGCCGGTTACCATTTTCAAAAATTTGCGAGCTCAAAAACATTTCGTGCAGGTTTCACATGACACCAAAACAAACATTCAAATTTTGGCGGCAAATTAGTATTAAAAGCAAAAGTGATTGGTGGCAGCTGTACAGGCTGTACCGACACGTTACCGTAATACTGCACGTTACCGCACACGTTACCATACACGTTACCGTTATTTTTACTAGAAACTTTGGTGAGACAAACACGTTACCGTCACATTTTTATAAGTTTTATATAACATTATTTATCACAAAGTTGACGGTAACGTGTTGGACGACGGTAAAGTGTGGAAAAAATCTTCTGTTTTTCTTATGTGCAATGTCTTAGAGAGTTTTGTTGTCTTTATAAATTTTTTAAAAGACAAATGCAACCTTTACCTACACAAAATAGACCTCAACATAAATTAGATGTCGTAAATACCTCAACATAAATTAGATGTCGTAATATATATAAACGCAAGAATCTCGTGCACCTTACTATGCAAATTTTTTTACACCAAAGTTGTTACTGGTGGATTATACCGTGCCAGACACCAACCTGGTATTTTGAGAACCACACGGTAAATAGCTGTGCACGGATTCATGCGCATAAGACGTTACTCAAATTAACACTTTATTCTCTGGCCCTTAGCCTTCCCAGTAGTTGTAGAGATGGGGGTACGAGGACAGTTTGGTAAACCAAACTTTCCTCGAACACCCCATCTCTATATCTACTTGTACACGCAATGGTAACAATTGTTGTTTGCAAGCACTCTGGAATGCAATGTCAACTGATGATGGTAAGGAGCCGAGCAGGCTCGGGAAGTCATCGCGGAGCGATGAGTGAGGCTCCTTTCCAGCTCGCAGTGGGTAGAGACGAAGTCTCGTAGGGCACCAGAGCAAAACGTAAAATCATCTGGTTACATATGTTACATACACATCATTTAACAAACCAATTTTAATCATTTTTTTTGTTTCTTTTTGCGATGTTATTTTTCGGTTACATCTGATGTCTAATGCGTTTAAGACTTAAAGAAATAACATGTATGTATAGTATAGATGAATAAACTTACAGATAGAGAAATTTTGGAATTAGGTGATGAGGATTTACTTGATTATATGGGGTATCATATGGATGATTATTTTGGTGATACTGATGATAAGGATGATAAAGATATTATAGATTGTGCATGTGATGCGGATAAGATTAAGAGCATAATATCATCTACACTTGTTTGTCCAAAATGTGGTGTAGTTAGTGATATTCCTGTTTATATAAATTCATACAGTGTTTTTGAACGTTGTACATTTCGTAAGAAGTGCATATACAAGAGGGGTAGGAATTTCACTGTTATCCTAAAATAGTTCATATGTATGCAAGATCAAGTTGTACCTGATGATGTGATAAAAACGTTATGGAGTCAGATTAATAATACAGACAATTTAGTATACAATTATGTTATACCATTGAGTATGCCCATACTAGAATCACTATTAAAGAAGAACAAGTTGATGTCCTATAAAAATAGTATATTTTACATTTATTTCACATTAATGAATCAACCGTTTCCACATCTAACAATAGAGGAACGTAATCGAGCACAACATCTATTTACTGTCGCCTATACAATAAGTACAAACCAAATAAGAAAAAGAGCTTTATAAACTATTACTTTACACTAAAAAAAGATATTCCAAGCACTGGGTATGAACGATTATGCAAAAATAATTCCACAATTAAAAACACAATCTAGGCAAAAGAAAATAGAAAGAATATGGGGTTTAATATCTAAGGATTCCAAATGGGCTGAAGCTCTTCAGAAACAAAAGATCTCTTAGGACCACCATCCAAATAATATAACGTTGGTTGATTACTTTTAATGTGTCTATCTTTTACTTTATATACGTCCACCGACCATATTGGATCAGTAGATCGTTTTCGTCTTTCACCTTTATAAATTTGCCCTTCCAATTCACCAGGCTCATATAGATATCTAACGTTGGTACCAACATCTAGCAATGTTTTATTATCACTTTTGATGGGCTTTGAAAATCCCTGTTTTATTGAAGTATGTTTTATGGCATCTACTGGTTTCATATCAATTAGTCTGGTTTTTTCGTCATTCAATGCACTAACTACCGTTTGCAATCTACCAACCCATTCTCTGTTACTTTTTGATGGATCTTCAAACTCCTTATGGTATTGATAACTAAATAGTCTATCTGCTAATGTTTTATTAAATCGTTCAACAATACCTTGACTTCTATGTTGGCTAGGATCACCACGTTGTATTATGACATTATGCTTGTTCATAAGTTTGGTAACATCACCGTAAAACTCTTTGCCAGCATCACAAATCAATGTTTTGGGGAATTTTAGTTCAGCATTAACATATATCCAATCAAAGGCTTCAGCAGTTTCTTTTGAGCTTTTGCTAGTTAGTTGATATGCTGATTTATACCTACTAGCTACATCTACAACACAGAGAGCATATTTATATGTTTTTCTTTTGTACTTATCGTGTGGAAGATACAAGACATCTACCTGGTGAATATCATTGGGTGTAGCATAAATAGAAAATGAGGAATTGGGTCTGGGGACATACTTTGGTGCTGGTAGATATATTTGATACAGTGGTTGTTTTAGTAGCCATTTTTCTGCTTCTTCATTGGTTTGTACCAGCTTTTTTAGCCAACTTACTTATTGCACTTCTACCTCTCCAGTAGGCCAGTATCAAAGTAATAAATCTTATCCATTCTTATAATATATGGAGTATAATATCTATGGACCATAAATCTTCTCATACTTGTTACTCATCCCATTGATTGGTGGACATAGGTCAGTAATAATACCATCTAATATCACCATATCTGATAGAAATGTAGTATCCTCATATTTTATTCCATAGAAATGATTGTATTTGGGTAAGAACCTTATTGTATGATGTGTATGCAAATTTATACATCTCAACCTTGTTAGTAATATTTGTTTTCGTCATATATCCCTGTATGATGACACCAACACCGCTTATAGTTCCCAATATAATGGCATTTGCGGTTATTGTTCCAGCAATCCCACCAACAACAATTAATGTTATACTAACCATATTTAGAACCAATTTTAGTTTTTTAGTACGTTTATATTTCCATTTGTAGCATATGTACAACTTATGGTAATATTTATACCAATTCAATAGTTTAACTATTTCAGCGTCTGAACAATCTTCACCACTATATTCAAAGCATATGATTTGTTTCATTATATTATATGTAAAATAAATTATTCTGGTTATATATTATAGAATGGCAGAAGGATTTGAACCATTAAATAACGATGAATTTAATAAAACTTTTGATGAATCTGAAGATTATAATGATGATAGTGTATTAAATTTTGATGAAGCATATCGTCAGCAAAATGAATTAGAAACAAGGTTAAACAATATAGATAAAGGTGAAATGTCAGAAGACCAAACAGCTGAAAGAGAAGAATTGATGGAAAAGATTAATAATATTACTGAAAGAGTTGAAAAACAAAAAGTTAGGATGGCTAAAACGATAGTATCGAAACTGCATAAAGAATATGTTAAAAGAAAAGAAAAGAAAAGAGTAAAATTTACAGATGCAGAAGCCGGTAAAATATTGTATGATAAGCTTGAATTTAAAGATAAAAAGATTTTATTCCATAGTACAAAAGGTTTATATAAAGATTTATTAATTGGGGGACAATTTACAACCCAAAAGAGTATAAGAGAATATTAGGTGTAAAATTATTAAGAGAGATGGGCTTTGATCCGAATTCATCTAAATCAGAACAAAAAGAAAAATTAAAATAAATCAGCAACCAATCTAAATAAAAACTTAACAAATACGGCTAGTAGTATACAATCATCATCAAACCAAGAAGTCTTGGAAATGGTTAGTATAAACGCAGATTGAAAATTAGTAGTTTAAATGAAGAGTTTGAAAAAATATCATTAAATGGTGATGAAAATACGCACTAATTATTGGATTGACAGAGCGAGAGCTGAAAGGTCATGATAAAGCAATGCAAACATTTAATGGGGCTCTTAGAAAGGCTATGGCTGAACAGATTAAAGTAGAAAATCACATAAAATTAGAACAAGAAAAGAAATTGGAAATTTCAAATAGTAAGGACTATACGGAGGATGAAAAAGAGATAGAATTGAATAATATTAACGATAGGATTGATGATTTAGAGATTGAATTGGATGGAAGAAATAAACAGATTAGCATATTAAAGAACAAAATTTTAACCAAATAAACAATATTAAAGATTCACTTAAACGATTTTTAGATAAAGAAACCGGTACACTAGGCGAAAGGATTAAAAACCTCTTCCGTGAACAAGGTGTAACAATAGTATCAATTATGACAGCCTTTGGTATGACTATTGGTTTCCTCGTTGGAGCATTAACCGGTGGTGGGTCAGCAACAGCAGCAGCAGCCGGTGGTGGAGGTGGTGATACACCTAGTGGTAAAGG
Source organism: Hydractinia echinata (assembly GCA_030067915.1). Lineage (NCBI taxonomy): Eukaryota > Metazoa > Cnidaria > Hydrozoa > Anthoathecata > Hydractiniidae > Hydractinia > Hydractinia echinata. The sequence goes on along the minus strand of JASGCC010000286.1, from coordinate 32,365 downwards.
AGGTGCTAAGGAATGGATAAAGAACAAGTTGAAAGCACTCGCTGGCCTACTTGGTAAATTAGCAGGAAAAGCAGCAGCAGCACTACCAGGTATAATAGGATCCGTGGTCGCATGGATACTAAATAGAGCAAAGGATGTCATTGGATGGCTATCACAAAATGTATGGGCACTTATTACAGGTATAGGTGTGTTAATCTATACATACTTTATGACAAGAAAAAGAGGATAATCTATCTAAAAAAGATACCACCATATTGAAAACACAGTAGTTATAGTTAAAATTACAGCTATTTTCTCCTCCTCATGAGTTATTTCACCTGTCGGTACTTCTGATTTTGTATTATCAGTAGTCTTCTTCTTTGGAATTGTAGGATCTGTCTTCTTTGGTGGTATAGGATCTGGGTTCTTCTTCTTTGGTGTAGTCGGATCTGGTTTCTTTTCTTTTGGTATAGGTTTTAGATCCGGTTTCTTTTCTGTATTAACTTTAGGGTTAGTACCCAAGCCAAAGTCTGATTTCGATACTAGGATTTCATTATTATAGTTATTCACTTTCCCAATTCTAAGGTTCATATCACTTGGTAACATATACACGTTCTCACCTACAACATAATCTACTTTACTTCTAGCATATTGTAATGTATCCTGGAATCTTTTAATGTCCTCTGCTATATCCACATGTCTATTAATTATGTTTTCAAAGTTATTCAGAAACACTTGCTGGCAATCTAATGCTGGACCTGTATTACCTAAAATGCTTGATCTTGTAGACGTTTGGGATGTTAGTAGAAGATAAGAGTAGGCTCTCACGGATTCACTTAATTTCTGTACGCCAATTGTTGTTAAACCCCTCGAATGTTCTATAATCCATCTAGCAAAACTGTTGGAATCATAATATGAATCACCAGGTGTGTTGTTATATTCTGGTCTCTTACTTTGGTATGAACTCATATAGTTTTTATTTCTCCATGTATTATAATTGCTGTCAACACCATATTCTCTACACAATTGCACTTGTTGATATGGTAGATAGACTTCCAGTATTTTGAATATCCGTCTAATGTGATAATAGACATGGAATCTGTATATGCTTTTAGACAAAGGATGATCTGTTTCATTTAAATGCCTGGGTGATATTCCACATATGCTTGTTGATAGAAATACTGCAAAATTTAATTGGGTCTGCCATAGTTTGAATAGGTTGGTTTTCCAGTTGTTAAATGTTGGATCTTCTGCCCTAACTGCTCCTACCTCATAGTTGGTAAATATGTTTGGAAACTTACTCTGGAAACTATCAATATCGCCTACATTCTCTGCAACCACTATATTCTGTATGTCTAAATCACTCGCTTTGATTTGTTGTAGGTATTTTCCACCGTTTGGTTCATAAAACCCGGACATTTTAGGATCGTATTTATAAATTCTATTCATTATATTATATAACTTAGAAAATGTATATTGTAATAGATGACATTTCAAAAGGTATCGATTTGCAAAAACCTATCGACAATAGAAATAATAGAAAAAGAATTGGTTTAGTTAGAGCGCGTTTGGTTTACACGTTTTACAACATTGAAGAACACGAGAAGATGTATCTAACAAATGATACACACATTATTGTTAAAAAAGGGTTCTATAGTATTAATGATATTTTACGACATATCAGCAGTAGAATAAATTATAGTACATTAACTGGAAAATCTATAATTGGAGGTGGAATAAAAAAGTTTACTATCTTCACAACATATTAGGAGTAAATAATGATAATTACGTTGATCTTCTGCTATCTAAAAAATCATTTACTTTCTCCACTGATGCTCTCTCTACAACAGATAACCTCCATAATGGGATTCCATCCAATACCCTTCATACTGGATACACACCAAAAGATGTTTCATTTGGTGATACAATAATATTCGAGCCAACTAATGTTCAATACAAAACTATGAGAAATGGTATAATAGATTATATTAAAGTTGAGCTACGAGATAATGACAGAAATATTATAAACAGTAATTTACCTACATCGGTTGTTCTTCATATTATGTAACTTTTCTATTGTATAAATATATAATGACAACCACAGGAGAAAAACTAAATCCTAATAGATCACTTAGAAATGCTTTTGGAATTAAAGGGAATAGACAACATCTTACCGTCACTAATAATCCAACTACTATTGGAGTAAATGAGATGTTAAATGTACGGTTTCCAAATTTGGAAGCTAATGATGTCATAGTTCCAGGAACAACCAGGTTAACATTTGATATTACTCTTAATTCAACAGATGATTTGAACAGAACATTGGTTAAAAATATTGGAAGGGCCATTATTAAGAAAAAAGTTATAAAAATCGAGGGCAATGAAATACTTAGTATTGATGATAGTGACACACTTGACACATATTATGACCTATGGATGGCATATGCTGAAAGACGAAATGCTATATTTCAAGGTATTGTTACCAAAGGAAATGGACAAACTGAAAATGCCATTAAATATCGAATTGGTGCAGGAGACAAAGCAGCCAATACTGGAGATGAAGCAATATCTACAACATTTGGTAATAAGTTTTGTATTCCACTAGACTTTGAAATGCTGGAAAGTTCTATGCCCTTCTATCAGTCTGGACTAGTGGGTAGGCTTTCTTACGAACTTACATTTAATGAATATAATAAAGTGATTAAGAGTGATAAAACGGACGCCACATACACAATTAGCAACATCTCATTGGAGTTTGATGTAATGTCTAATTCAAGATTGGCATCTGATGTCAAAACTGAATATATGAGGACGAGTATTTTGTATGATCGAGTTTTAAGACACAGACATATTGTCCTTAAAGATGATGATACGAAATGCAATATGAATTTTAACACACCAGCCAAGAGTCTAAAAGGTATTCTAATGCTGTTTTACAAAGAGACTGATTGGGCAAAAGACACTGAAAAATTCTACAACCCTAAAATTACTAATGTTGAGATAGCCGTCGAGGGAAAATCTAATCCAATTATACGCACAGGGGATGAAAAGCTATCACCAATGGGATGAAATCAAAAAACACTTTGGTGCTGGAAGATTGAAACAACATGGCTCAGCACAACATGAGTTAAATGTATTTGATATGAGAATGGTAGATTATTATACAAAAACAATTTGGATTGTGGTTGGATTTCAGATCTTCGATGATAACACATTACATGGAACAGGTAGACGTATTGAAAATGCTTCAGAAGGTATTAATCTTGCTATTACAAAGACGGCTGGAGCTGGTGGTAATCTGCAGTGTTATATCTATCTATTTATGGATGCCCAAATTAACATTTTAAATGGCGCATTTGTTAATATTATGTACTAAATATATAATGAACTTTCCAAAATTTCCTCATAGTGCAATGTTTGTTGGTGCAACCGCATGTGGTAAAACCGAATACTTATTAAAACTACTTGAAACTAAATATAAGCACCATTTTGAATACATTATTATTCTATGTCCAACAGTTTTAGATAATAAGACGTAAATTATGTATGTAAATTAAGAATGTAAATTAAATGAATGGATTAGACTATTTACCAATACTTTTAAGGGCCACGAAACACTATTTATAATTGATGATTGTTCTGCTGAAGGTGAAATAAATAAAAACGTGATGAGCTATCAGAACTTGCATTTTCTGGTAGACATAGAAATCACTCCCTATGGGTATTAACACAAAAGTATAATTCGGTTCAAAAGACGTTAGAGAACAAGTTAAATGGCTTTGCTTGTTCTTCACCAAAGATAGAGATAGTTTTGAAGATTGTTTAAGGGAGAATGATGTTGTGCCAGATAAGAATGAACGAGATAGATTGAAAACACTCCTGCAAAATCTGCCATATTCTAAACTTATACTGAAGTGTTACCAGCCAACTAGTTATTATTTGTTAAAATCCTGCTAAAATTTGTTGATACACTAGTTATACGCTAGTTATAATTTTGTTAATTAATAATATAATGATTGAATACGTTAACTTCATTTTGTTATTAGCAATTATTTTTGCAATTATATATCCATGTTATAAGTTGCGTAAGATTTTCTATCTTATAAGTATAGTAATGGATTCTAAGGTACTTGATCAACTAACTAATTTAGAAGAGAATGTTGCCAAAGAAATAAAACCTAAAAGAAATGTTAGAAGAAAGAAAAAGATAGAACAGCCATGAAAAAAGGAATAGACTGATTAATTGTGTGCTATCAGGCAATTCTAAACAACATCTAAGTAAAGAATACACTGAACAACAAATAATGGAGATGAACGCAGATGAGATCAATAATATGTCAACAAGATATGAGAGCAAATTAAGTGGCCAGAAGACTAAATCATTAGGAAAATCATTAATTGGTTTATATTCTAATATAGCATGTGGGGCTTTAGGTATGGAAAATAAAAAAGGAACTAAATGATGATCTAGAGAATGATCCATTTCTTAATACTGCTTTACAGAGATTCACTTGTGATATGTACTATCAATTTGGTGCAATGCTAGCGCCAGTTAGTGTAGCCATGATTACAGGTAGACATTATGTGAAAAATTCTAGCACTAATAGTAGTAATAATGGAAGAGCAGCAAATAGTGGAACCAACAACAGCAGTAGCAACAGTAGTGGAGGAGCAGAAAGTAACAAAACAGAAGAATCCCCTAAGAGTTGAACAGGGTAAAAAGTTTGTTGAACATAATCGTCGTAAAAAAGAAGAACTAAAAAGACTCAATGATAGTATAACTAAGCAAGAAGAACACCATGTTGAAAAACAAAACAAAACAAATAATTATCAGTATGTGGTTGTTGGTGCAGGCATATTGTTAATAGGTGGATATATTGCGTATAGCCAAATAAAAAAGAAAATACCAGTATTACAACACAAACCACAGTCAATTGAAGAACCAGAACGGTCAAAGGTAGTTATCAAAAAACCTAGTAAAGATATCTTTAGTATGGAATAACTTTTTCTATACCATAATATATAATGAGTACTACGGATTACACTAAAAATATAAAAGAAAGCCTGTATCATGGAGCTGTCGTTTCTGGATTGGCCGTTGGGTATACCATGTTAGAAAAAACGCTGTTTAAAATGACACCACCATCTCTTAGTAAATTTGATATAGAGGATACTGCTAAATTGGTAGTTGTTGTTGCTGCTGCTGATATGACCAAGGACTATCTAGTGAAGCAAAAAATAATTCCTGATAATATATAAGATGGCTAGCTTAGCAATGATGGGTATTGGTGCTATTGTGAATGCTCTTGCTTTCTCGGGTAGTAATTTCCTTTTTAGTGCATTAAGGGGAAGTGATGAAGAGAGAAAAAGACATGACTTAGCAGTTGAAACAATGCAAAAGGCTCAAATAGCATGGGCTGAAAAAAGACAAAAACGAATTGATTACATAAATAATGAAATAAGAAAGGAAAACTTATCGGAAAAGAGATTTGATGACTTAGGACTTGCGATGAAAAGATATTATGTGCTTACTGGTACCAAACTTCCAGAACTACCACCTGAACCTAAATTATCAGACTTCTATAAACCATCAGAATCACAGAAATATAGGGAATTAGGATTTATTGTTGCTAGTATGACTATGGTTGGTGGTGGTATTTATTTGTATGAATAAAGAAAGAAATAATAATCTATAGTTATATGGAAGACTATTGTATTTACAGTTATTGTAATCAATGTCGTAGGCTATCTAATGATGTAAAACCGTATTATAGAATAATCAGTGGAAACTTTATCTATTGGGCATTATGCAGTGAATGCAGATGTTACATATTTTTAATCGGATACAATAAACCGATTGGTGGTATTTAAAAGATTATACTTAAGAAAATAACATTATTAGTAATTATTATTATGGGAGATATATTTATTTATGAAGATGTGAAATTAAATGTTATTAATGTTAATGACACTGTTTGGTTCCAAGCAAAAGTAATTGCCAATATATTGGAATATACAAATACTCGCAAGGCTATAAGGGATCATGTTGAACCAGAAGATAAAACCACACTAAATGACATCAAATCTTGGGGGAACGAAAAGTTCCCCCTAAATTCTCGGGGCGTTAGATCGACACTCCTAAAAAATGGACATATGATGTACATAAATGAATCAGGATTATATAGCCTTATTATAGGATCAAAGATGGAGAAAGCAAAAGAATTCAAAAGATGGGTTACAAAAGATGTTATACCATCAATAAGGAAAACCGGAAAGTACGAGAAAAAGAAATTCAAGATGTTGGCCTATACTATTGAATCAGAATATGATCTACACTCTAGGGTTGTCAATTATATTAGAAACCATTACGTTGAGGCAATTATGGCTGTATCATTGGGTGAAAACCAAATAAATAGTAACATGAGAATAAGATCATACAATATGGGCTATCAAAATGGTGCACCAGATATGGTAATACAAAATTTTCATTTGGTATATCCAGGATTTGTAATTGAGTTTAAGACACCAAAGGGTAATGGTCAATTATCTGATAATCAGAGAGTGATGTTGCAGAAATATAAATTAAATGGATACAAGATACTGGTAAGCAATGATTATGATGAAATTATAACAGAGATCATTAAATATTTCTATGAAGTGAGAATCAAATGCGAATATTGTTACAGAACATTTAAATCACAAGAAACATTAGACAGTCATCTAAAACACATACATAAAATACTTAAGTAAATTGAAGAGATATACATATATTTTTTGTATATATTTATATCTAATGGATCAATATAAACGCAGTTATTTATTTCAATATTTATCATTTATATATAGTTTATATTAATATATCTTTAAAAGAGTTCATTCACGTTTTTGACTTAAAGAGATATCGCTTCATTAAAGTATAAAATAAATAAAATAATTTCCAAACCTAATATAATGATGAATGATATAGATCTTCAAAAACTAAGTAAGGCTGAGCTAATCAATTTAATACATGGTAATAAAACCACTGATGAGAAACCTGGGTATATAAGAAGCCCAAAGACTAATAGATGGATCAAGATAGATGGTCCTGCATATAAAAAGCTTAATAAACCAGCATCTATAAAACCAAAACCAGCGCCCAGACCCATAAAACCAGTACCAGCACCCAGACCCACTAAACCTGTGCCAGCACCCAGACCCATAAAACCTGTACCAGTACCAAGACAAGTAAAACCTGTACCAGCACCTAGGCCTGTAAAACCTGTATCTAAAAAAACAGTATTAAGAAAATCTGTTTCATCTCCAATAATACAACTAAATTCAGCATTTATGAGATCAACTATAAATCATTTGAGGTTGGAATTAAAAATAATATGGATCCATTAAAACAATTAGAATTAACAAGAAATAATATATCCAGTATCTTGAATAGGGAATTGTCAAAATTAAAAGGTTTCAAATATGTGGAAACATTAAAAATAACATTTGTAAAGCCTCTTAATTCAAACGATATGGTTTTTAAAACTGCATACTTTAAAAATAGAGTATACACTGTCACAAATGAAAATGATATCCATTATTCTATAAATCTATCATCCCAGCAAATAATAATCTTATCAACCAATGGATTTCTGAAGGATCTGGATGGACTATTGAATCAGTAGATTCACATTTCTTGAATTTAACATTATATGATCCACTAAACGGATCAAGTTATATAGAACTACCCAAAGAATTAAGAAATAGTTCAAAGGGACTAGTCAATATGCAAAATACAGATAATGAATGTTTAGATGGTGCCATATTAGGCATTTGAACAAATATAAGGGATCACATCCGGAAAGAATTAAAAAATCCGATAGAAGATATGTAGATGAATTGAACTATGATGGTATTGAATTTCCTGTAACGACTAAAAAGTATAATAAAATTGAAAAACAAAACAATATCAGAATAAATGTATTCGGATATGATGATAAACAACCATATCCAATATATATATCAAAAGAGAAGTATGAAGATAGTATGTCCCTACTATTAATAACAAAGGATGAATACAAACATTATGTACTAATTGATAATTTAACAGTTTCATGTATAATAAAACAAAACATAGGGAAAGAAAACACTTTTGCATGTACTGTCTAGAATGTTTCTCTACTAAAAAAATATTGGACAATCATATTGAAATTTGTATGGTGATAAATGGTAAACAAGCCATAAATATGCCAAACGAGAGAGGCACCATTTGTAATATATGCAGATTTTTGAAGCCATCACTGAGAAAGTACATGGATGTGCACCTAAAAAACAGTAAATCATACACAGAAGCATATGGATGTGGATTGTGGATATGGTTATAAGGTGGTATGTAGATATGATGACAAATATAGCAAACCATTAAAAATATATAGGGGTCCAGATGCTGTATACAAATTTATGGAAGAAATGATAAAGGAAGCTAAATATTGTAAATACATTAAAAACAAACATTTTAAACAGGATATGATAATGTCAAAAACCGATATCAAAAATTTTAAAACAGCAGATAGTTGTCACATATGTAATCAAAAATATATTGAGACAGATATCAAAGTTAGAGATCATTGCCATGTAACAGGTAGATATAGAGGATCAGCACATAATGATTGTAATTTAAGTTATAGATTAACAGACAAAGTACCCGTAGTTTTCCACAATTTGAGAGGATATGATAGCCATTTTATTATGCAACAGATTGGTAAAATCGTTAAAAAACATTCGTATAAAAATAAATGGGGAGAACTCAAAGAAATGGACATCAACGTAATTCCAAACAATATGGAAAAATATATGGCATTCATGTTAGGTAGCCAGTTGAAATTTATTGATAGTTTCCAATTTATGAGTTCTAGTTTGGAAAAATTAGCAGATAACCTTCCAAAAACATCATTTAAATATACGAAAGAGGAATTTGGTGATAAAAAGAAATTTGAACTAATGACTAAAAAAGGTGTGTATCCCTACGATTATATGGATTCATTTGAGAAATTTGATGAGACACAATTACCGTATCAAAAAGATTTTTACAGTCTACTAATTGATGAATATATCACCGATGAGCAATATAAACATGCTAAAAGGGTATGGAAGAAGTTTGAATTGAAAACAATGGGAGAATACCATGACCTAAATCTAAAATCTGATGTATTACTATTGGCAGATATTATTTGAAAACTTTAGGGGTACATGTTTAGAATATTATAAATTGGATCCATGCCATTATTATACATCTCCAGGATTATCTTGGGATTCAATGCTGAAATGACAAAGGTAGAACTTGAATTGATGACAGATATTGACATGTTTTTATTTATTGAAAAGGGATTAAGAGGTGGTGTATCATATATTGCTAACAGATATGGTAAGGCCAATAATAAGTACATTGATAATTATGATACGGATATGCCATTGAAGTATCTAATGTATTTGGATGCTAACAATCTATACGGTTATGGAATGTCACAATATCTACCAACTGGTGGATTTAGATGGCTAAAAGAAAAGGAAATAAAAAAATGTAATCTAGCTGATTATAAACCAGAAAGTAGTAAAGGACTAATATTAGAAGTTGATTTAGAATATCCAAAGGAACTACATAATCACCATAATGATTATCCATTAGCTCCAGAAAAAATAAATGTTACCAAAAATATGTTATCAGATTATTGTAAAAAAATTCAAGAACAATATAAGATATCAGTAGGTGATGTAAATAAATTAATACTAACATTAGGCAAAAAAGAGAAATATTACACTATCGAAATCTACAATTATATATATCATTAGGATTAAAAATCAAAAAAGTACATCGTGTATTTGATCAGAGCCCATGGTTGAAAAAATATATTGATTTCAATACTAATAAAAGAACTTATTGTAAAAATGCTTTTGAAAAAGATTTCTTCAAACTTATGAATAACAGTGTATTTGGAAAAACTATGGAAAACATAGGAAAACGTGTAAATGTAGAACTTGTAACCAATAAAGCCAAACTAATGAAATTAACCTCAAAACCAACCTTTGAATCATCAAAAATATTCAAGAGGACCTTGTGGCTGTACATAGAATTAAGGAGACACTAACTCTAAACAGACCTGCATATGTAGGAATGTGTATTCTCGATTTATCCAAAACATTAATGTACGATTTCCACTACAACTATATAAAAAAGAAATACAAAAATAATGCAAAACTACTATTCACAGATACAGATTCCCTAACATATGAAATTACAACAGATGATGCATATATGGATTTCTGGAATGATAAAGATAAATTTGACAATAGTGACTACCCTGAAACATCACAATTCTATAATACATCAAATAAGAAGATTATTGGTAAAATGAAAGATGAGGCAGCAGGTGTTCCAATAGTTGAATTCGTAGGATTGAAATCCAAAATGTATAGCTATATTAAGGATGATGACAAATGTGGTAAAACTGCTAAGGGTGTTAAAAAGAATATCATTAAAAACATAATCAAACATGAAGACTATAGAAATGTATTATTTGAAAACAAACAAATGTGCCATGCAATGAAAACAATTAGAAGTCAAAAATCATATGTTAGGAAGTTATGAGATAAACAAGATATCACTTAGTTGTTTTGATGATAAGAGATATATTCTTGAGGATGGTAAAAATAGTTATGCGTATGGACATTATTTGATTGAAAAATAAACAAAACTCCCGTGGGAGAATGACCTGCACCATGAAGTATCATGATCTTATTGCGCGCACCTTCATGGTGCAGGCCATTTTTAATTCAATTTTTTTTTTCAAGAGTACGACCGGCACTCCACCCCAGTGAACTAAGTCCAACCGGCTCTGAGCTCTACCCCCGTACTCTCGATTTTTATATTTTATGTGGTTTACGGGCAACCTAATGCCACGCCAAGGACCCAACAACACATACATAACAGGACTACAACATATAGCGGAACTACGTGATTGGATGTGTAGGCGGCACACCTTCTTCACTAGCCCCATGGCCCCATGACCCGCCAGCCATGAGACAACTTATAACATATTTTAACTTCATATAAAGCACTTCACTTTTATCAAAATAACTACTTGTGGTTCACATTTATTACGGTAAATTCCCGTCATTCTCAGTAAATCCCAATATACATGAAATATCATCAGTGCAAAAACAGGTTAAAATAATTATTAAAATGCTACACATTTCCACAACAAACTATTAAAATAAGTTAATTGCTGTAGTTCCCAATAAAAACACAAACTTGGAGTAGAAAATTTATTTCAATTTTGTAAGAATAAACTGAGGATAATTTGGCGGAATCGGGTGAGGATGCTAGACTGAAGAGAAGATATTGTCTCAAGCTCACGTGCGTGTTCCCAATAAATTCGCTCTTCTCCACTACATCCCGGAGCTCTTCTCCTAGTAGTGTTCGCTCTTCTCCACTACATCCGGAGCTCTTCTCCTAGTAGTGTTTTCTGGCTTAACTAATCTCTCAATCACATCCGGAGCTCCTCTCCTGTGATTCCATTTCCTCTATCATACCTCACAAGAACCTACTCTTTATGAGCTCTAGCTTCTTTTGCATTTCACACCTGTTATTAACCTCTTGGTGCCCCACCTCTGACTGTCAGCGCCGCATCCCCCTGCTGTTATTTCCCCAGTCATCTGTCCTGCTCGCGTGGTGCACCGTCGTTCATCTCCTCGCACCTGTACTTAATTCACCATACTCTTCCAGGGGTACACGCACATCTCTACACTTTGTGGCTGCCCAGGGCAGCCCAGCACCTCCAAATTCCCCAAATGAAAATTCATTATCTATGAGGCAATATTTTTGACGAGAACTACGACGAGATAATTCAACATGCCATAACAGGCTTAACAAATTGACATGAAAAAGAAAACTACATGCAAGTGCCTATAAATTAGCCTTTTACAATCCAGGTAATAAAATCCCCATTTGATAAAACGAACAATGGGCCAGTCTTAGCCCCCCGAAATAACAGGTAATTTCTTAAAGCTTTTACTGGGCAAAATTTTTGTTTAATCATAGCAAAACGAATTGTGACACCTTTCCTAAATGGAGCTGTTTTGGATGCCTTGATGTTAAATGTAAATAGCAGTTCTGAAAATAGAAGCCTGACCTTATTTATTAATCACTCTAGGGCAAATGTATACTGAATCACTCTACATCGACACGTAGTTAAATCTAATTTTTCGTAATTATCATGGATGTATGCCTAATATAAAGGGAATACCTAAAATCGGAAGCCTAACCGTATTTATACCCCCAACCATTCTAAATTAAGGGCCCTGACAATAAAAGCATTTCCAGATTTCCAAATTGCACAAAAGATATAGCCTGATCGGACAATTTTGGGTATCATTCAAAATGCGGCTATGTGATATGTTTATAAAATTGATCCTAAAGACCGGACACATATTGCAAAAAAAAATTAAAAAAATTCCATGTTAAAGTGAGGAAGGATCGCCTAAGTAGAAATTGCCAATGAGAAGATCATGTGGATCTAAACTAGTAATCTGGTTTCACGGTAGTCCAACTACATTTTGCCGCATTTCGCCGATTGTTGCGCGATTCCTTTTTTCTGCCGTAAAATAGTCGACTTCGGCGGCAGCCGAAGTGTGGACTTTTGACCCTTAAACAAATAATTTTGACGTCAAGAAGAATCGCGCCGAAGTGTGGACTTTTGGACTCTTGAAAACAAAGAATATGTAAAGAAAGATTGAAATTAGGTCATGGGTGCGTAGGGATAATTTACTCTACCTATTGTTATTGCCTCCCGGTAGCCGGTCGGTTTGATAGGGTCGGATTCAACATGTCTAAGGCTACGGAAGTTTTGTATTGACTTGCAGCAAGTAAATGGAAGGTTTGAATATATGATTGCGGAATGAAGTTGAGCAATGTTGCTAAGATGAAACATTACTGGAAAACATTTATTCTCTGTGTCGCCTGTGATTGCAGAAGAAAGCAGTTTGGCAGAAAAAGCAGGCTTTTTTGAGTTAACAAAATCATAGCATTAACTTTAATGACAACGTTTCCAGGTACATCTGTTTACTTTTAATTCCATTGATTTTTGAGCTTTCTATTGCTGTGCTAGCAAGTGTGAGCATGAAACTGTTTATAGTTTCACTTTCAACAAATCTAAAAAGCTCTGTGTCAAATTCAAAGTGCTTGTGTTGTCTTGGGGTTATTTAAATAACAAGACATTTGATAGCAATACAATAAATCGAATAGCTGCATAACAACTTTGTATGTTTACTTTGTAGATTCAAAGCTTCTGGCAATAGACACTTAAACGATTTCTTAACATGCCAAAAGGCCACGGACGAGAACACTAGTCGTGACTAGTTTTGGGAGAATGACTTCGACAAGACTTGATGATGTTTGGTTTAAAAGCTCTAATCTTATATCGAAATAATTCCTGGGAACGGTGTTAATTATAAAAATTAGGAAAAAGCATGGTTTTAATTAATGGGTGAAATGACGAAAGTTTTTCACATTTTCACTAAAGAAGTTATGCTGACAGGCATGGAAAATGTTTGTGGTTCTACCAACATGGCGAAAATGACTTAGCATATATACGTATACAACGCTATCCTGATGGACAAAAAATGTGTAATAACGTAGTTAACGATATCTGTTTTTAAATGATTTGTTTTGTTAAAAATTTCAAGTATTTATAGTAATTATCGCATAACAGCTAGGTATTTTCAAGTTTGATTCAACATTTTAGAGTCTTAGCCAAAAACGGTTACGGAAAAATAAAACAGTGTTCTTCTTCTAAGGGCTAAATATTTTTGACTGAATGTTGTGCTAAATCAGTGGTCATTCACTTGTTGTGGTAGGTTGTGTTGTTTTTAATTAGCTATTGCTGCTTAAAAACCAAATTTTATATAGCGGCCTTTACTTGTGCAAAATCATGATATAATTTTGCCATTTTTATTTCATTTATCTGTTGTTGTTTATATGGTGTACTATGATCTAATAATACAAATAAAGCCTATTTACAATGCAGTTTGTGTTGTTGTTGTTGCTTATTTCTCTATCTGTCTCCTTTTTCATGTGATTAAATGTTTCAAATAGATTAGATATGAAAAGTTTTTATTAGTAATATATACCGTTTTGCATGTCTTTTACAGAATCTAGTTTCTCCAAATTTATAGCCTGAATATTGGCCCCAAAGCTATTATATTCACCCATAACTTACGAAAACAAGCCTGCAAATATTTTTCTGGATGTGGAAAAAAGAAGTTTTTCTGGCTAGCTAAGTATAGTCTTAATTCTTTGAAAACATTTGGCTGTAATTGAAAATGTATTATAAGATTGCAAAGTGAAAACACGAGGCCAAAATTTCACGCAGATACAGTTTACTATATACAGGTTGGAGCAGGATCGTATCATGATCGTCTATCGCGGTGAATGAACATAAACAAAACTGTACATAACATAACGAGTTATCATAATGGCAACCTGGCTACAAGGTTGGCGTTACTTGTACAAAAGCCATAATGGCTCTAGGGTGGTTAAAAAGTGACAGTTTCTGGGCTCCTAACATGATGATATAATATATAAAATGAAACAAACCGACCTGGCTACATGCAATATCTGTCCTGAAGAAATATCCGAAGGTTTTTCCTGATACCAGAGGTACATGATCCAAAATTTGCTAGAGTCATTGGATGCGCTGCCATTATAGTAATTGAAGCCAAAAGATGGAGTTGATGATATTAGTAGGTTGCAGTGATAGATGCTTCTTGAAAACGTGGAGCTAGCTTAAAATTATTTCAGTTAAGCAAGTTATTGCTACTACTGGTGAGAAGCTAAATCAGAGTAACTCTCTCCTATTTAAGGGCCCCTGGATTGTTGATTGGCTAACTTAGAACCTCCTAATATGGACAGACTATACCCAAACCTTTAGTCCCCTACTCTAAAGTATCAACAACAAGAAAGTTGCTTCAAGTTATGACACATAGCTTTGATTTGGTTAATTGAGACAAAGATGCCTTGGGTGAGCAAGACAACCTTGTGTACCCTTAATGATGCATCTGCATAGCAACTATCAAGTATTGGGAACTGCAATTAACATGAGCTAAACTGTGTTTAGCTCTATCTTGACAACAGGAAAACGTTAAAAGTAAACATGTTTACATTATAAAGTATCATATTTATTTAATATAGTTTAAAAGAATCATATTTCAAATTCAATGACATCATAGCATTGACTATGTTTATTGAGACATCAGATGTAACCGACAAATAACATCGCAAAAAGAAACATCCCATTTGGTGGTAAAATTGGTTTGTTAAATGATGTGTATGTAATATATGTAACCAGATGATTTTACGTTTTGCTCTGGTACCCTACGAGACTTCGTCTCTACCCACTGCGAGCTGGAAAGGAGCCTCACTCATCGCTTCGCGATGACTTCCCGAGCCTGCTCGGCTCCTTACCATCATCAGTTGACATTGCATTCCAGAGTGCTTGCAAACAACAATTGTTACCATTGCGTGTACAAGTAGATATAGAGATGGGGTGTTCGAGGAAAGTTTGGTTTACCAAACTGTCCTCGTACCCCCATCTCTATAACTACTTTCCCCACTATGTCTAATAGTGTTGACATACTTCTAATTAAATTATCAATTACCTCAATAGGAAAACTTAATATGCAACCCACATCCAGACGAAGAACTTGTATAAGAACACGAAACGCATTATTCTGTTTGTTTGTCTGTTATACAAAAGAAACACGACTATGGCCTACGTCCAAATAAATAACCATTCATATAAGAACACGAAGCCATGTTTCGTTTGTTTGTTTGTTTGTTTGTTTGTTTGTTTGTTTACATAAGAAACACAAGGAAATTATTGAAACTTTTTGGCATTTATGGAATATGAAGACCAAGGCATGAAGTCGAAGTGGCCTAGCTAGCAACTTGTCTCATGAACAATCAAAAGCTTGCACCTAAACAAACCAACCAAAATTGAGTAAGTCTTCAAAATTAGAGACAATCTTGGACAAAATATGTATGGACTTTTTAATTTCCCCCTTCCCCCCAACTTCAAGGTTGAATTTTGAAGGTCAATCGCTGTTTTGGCTCCAACACAGAGCTTGGGGGAAGGGGGAGTTAAAATTTAATACTTGTCCACTAATTTATGTCCAAGATTGTAGCTCTAGATGTAATACATTATATACATTGATGTGCCCAGCTAATTAAGTGTATTAGCTAGCTAGCTACATAACAAACCTTTTACAATTTCCAAGCCAAGCAATGTATTTACTATGGAATAATCTATATTATTAATAAGCTTGACTAAACTCAAATCAAACAAACATTTTGTTTGTTTACTAAAGTTATAGCATTTCGCGAAAAAAACGGTGCCATTTTGATCTAAAAAGCAGCATGGCCAAAAACCCCGTGGACAGAGACAAAACGTTTGCGTTTAGATAGGTGCATTTTGGAAATTCATTCTGCAAACTTTGATTCTATTTTTTA
This sequence comes from Hydractinia echinata, assembly GCA_030067915.1. NCBI lineage: Eukaryota > Metazoa > Cnidaria > Hydrozoa > Anthoathecata > Hydractiniidae > Hydractinia > Hydractinia echinata. The sequence continues at coordinate 15,846 of JASGCC010000286.1, read as the reverse complement.
TTCCATTTTATCCTATTTCTAAAGTTTTTACCAGTGTTGCTAATGATTTTGTATCTCCATTATGATGATACGATCATCTTGAAATTTGTCATTTCAGATGATTCTTCACCCCAAAAGTCTTGACATCAATCAAATATAATTGTAAACACAAGGTTTCACTTTATTATAGACAACAACATCATTGGTTACATCACAAATTTATCGCCAATGAAGTCCAGAATTTTGCATTTGTTATGTTGTTGAGATTTTTCAAATCGAAGAGAAATAAGCTTCGTAGGAGCTTTTATATTATTTAGTATGTATATGTAGAGCCTAGCGTATCTCACATTGGAAAAAAAACACATCACAGAATTAAGACGTAAATCACGAAATTAGGACGTTTTAGCTAATTCATCTTTTGTTCAACCGGGAAAAATTTCCACTTTGTTTACCTGCATTTTTGCAAAGTTATTTTATGGAATAAAAACCACGAGGGTGCCGTATACACCGTGAAAAGTGCGGGCGTTTTCTGGCGAGTTCGGCGTTTTGAAAAAAAAATCAGGTATTCGCCTGAAAAAACCCACATAGAACCGAACAATGCCCGAACAAAAAAAAAGATTCACCACAAAAACACTCAATGATTCACCACAAATTATTTAAAAAAGTATTTAAAAAAGTATAAAAATTAAAATGAACTAACTATGTGGAATAAGATTTACTTGATAAATAACTTATACATAAACTTTATAAACTCCTTTCTCTTCAAGCGCATGCTTTCAACTGTCGTCCGCCATGTTTATGTTACAAGGTGTTGCATTTCGGGAATGCTCCGGGCGTGTTCGGGAAAGTGCGGGCGGTTTCGGCGGACAACCATCAATTTAATTTGAAAAGTCGCCCGAGCTCACCCTTATATATGCGGGCGTTTGCGGCTTATCGGCACCCTCGTTAAAAACCATGAAGTTATGTGGCGAGATGAGTCACCAGATCACCGCTGGAGTAATAAAAGGATGGTAGAGGACATATATTTTTTCACTTTCAAAAAATGCAATAAATATAAGAAAGAAAAACAATGTGGTTGCTTAATACATATATAATATTGTTATAGAGATTTATGAGAATAGCTGTCAGCTCCATTTTCTCAGTTTTAACGTTTATTGTTGTATTAAATAACACAATTTTTGAGGATTGAAGTCCGAAGTACCTGTACTTTTTTTCCTGATGTTACTTCTATTCTGATATGTTTGTGAAGATTTTCGAGAATCACATCCAAGCTGCTACTTTTTATAAATTCCTTGTCTTTCATAAGTGATATTTTTTTCTCATTTGCAAATTTGTTACTTAAAATTGCAGTAATATGATGTGCTGATGGTACAAACAGGACTTGTCTATTGGGTTTTACAGGAATCAATTTTTCGCATACCCAGTGTTGTATCTTTGTTTTTATTATATATATATATAATATATAATATAATTATAATATATATAATATATAATAATATATATAATATATAATATATATAATATAATATATAATATATAATATATATATGGCTCGTTAGAGATAGTTGAGAACTTCTGTTACTTAGGTGATATGTTGGGCCGTGAAGGGGGTGTTGGAAGAAGTGTTACTTGCAGGATAGGTTCTGCTTGGAAAAAGTTCAGAGAGTTACTTCCTTTGTTGACTAGCAGAGTCCTGTCAATTGAGGTAAAAGGTAGGTTGTATGAGGCCTGTGTAAGAAGTGTTATGTTGTACGGTAGTGAGACATGGGCAGTGAAGCAGGAAGATCTTGACCGTTTAGAAAGGAATGATATGAGAATGGTTAGGTGGATGTGTAACGCCAGTCTGAGAGACAGAAAGAGTTCAGATGAGCTAAGAAGCAGGCTAAGTCTCCGTAGAATTAAAGATGTTATCCAGATAAGAAGATTGAATTGGCTGGGGCACTTGGAAAGAATGGAGGAGGATAATTGGGTAAGAAAGTGTAGAGACTTGATAGTTCCTGGGGCAAAGCCCAGAGGCAGACCGAGAAAGACTTGGCAGGAGGTTATAAGAACAGACTTGGTACAGAGGAAGTTGAGTTTAGATCTAACACAGTCTAGATCAGATTGGAAGAGGGTCATTAATATACCCCGTCCAACCCATGCTAGCATGGAAAACGGACGTTAAGCCGAGAATGATGATGATACTTATATATATATATAGTTAATTGTGTATTCTTTTGTTATTCATGGTTTTTGAAAACAATTTATTAAAAGAAAATCAATAAAAAATATTACTGATATTTTTTTATATGTAGCCATGTTCTTTATACCTAGCTAATCTCCAGTTTATATTTAACTGACCACCTATTAGCTACTGTATAGCTATCTAATGTTAGCTTCAAACTTAAGATTACCAGTACCTAGCTAACCTGTGAGTTTTATGTTGGTTTTACATGTAAGCTATTAGCTACTGTAGTTATCTTATTGGTCTTTGCTAGGAATATGGATGTAACTTATTTGACTTGACCTTTTAAGCTTAAATTAGAAGATATAACAAGCCACAACACCTTTTAAAAAAGTATTATATAATATTTAAGAATAGTTTAAGGGCTCTTTTTTATGCAAATATATATAGCTAACGTATTTTTCACATTTTGTGTAACTAAACTTACATCGGTCGCATGCAGTATGACAAAACGATTTTTATTTAACATGTAGTAATTCTGGTAGCTTAAGTGTGGTGATTTTTGTTGTTCTAGATGTTCTGACTCCAATGTTTTGTTTATGACATTTCGTGTTATATATTTAAGAAAACGTTTAAACTTTTTTGAGGGAGTACTATATACATATTAACACCGGAAAAACTTGTGTTTTTTTTTATTCTTATTCGACAGAGATTTTTGACATTATGGGGAAAATTTAAGTAGCTTTTTCACATTTTTTGCAGTATTTACATGGGTTTTTGATTATTTATATTTATTTTTGGGGGGAGGTGGAGGAAGGATTTACTTTTTTTACATTTAGGGTGAAAAATGTACAGGGAAGGCTGGGGTGACTTTCCATTTATATACATAGTGTATATAATATATACAAATTGTTGTGGGTTTTTTTTGAAATTTTATGTTAACTTTTGTGGCAAAAGGATCATGCAATATACCGAAAGAACTGATTTTTGTAGAATTTTTTAATTTCTTCCAATTTATGGTTTTGACATTTTCATGTAAGAGTTTGTGGGCAAAGACATAAATCAGCATGCTAAAAGAACTGACATTTGTTGATTTAGAATTACTAAACACAACCGTTTTTTACATTTAGTGTAAACTTTTGTGCATATGGCCATATTCAATACACCAAAAGAGCTACTTTGTTGATTTCGGTTTTATACTCTTTGTAAGCTATTTTTTTCTTCTTTTTGACATTTTGGATTAACTTATTGTTGCAGAAGGCATATACAATATGCATATAACAAATGGAATTTTGCAAATTTTTGTTTTACCACTCAATTTTCACATTTTATATAAATTCTTTGGGACAGGATGGTATGAAATAGACCAAAATACCTGATCTTAGTTGTTTTTAATTTACATGCTGTGCCTTGTGAAACTTTAAGGTGAACATTTTGTGTAAGACAATGGCATGACATTCTGATAGAACTGATCTTTGTTGTTTTAGATGTTATAACTGAAACTTTTTTTGACATATTTATGTTAATTTTGTAAAATCTAATTCTTCTTCTGTGTATGGTCCTTTACCATACACAGAAGAAGAATTAGATTTTACACCTTGCAGGCTGTGTTTTTTATATTTTGTATAAATTCTTGGAGGAGGACTCTGTATATATAACATACCGAAATGACTGATCCTTCTCTATTTAAATTTGATGCGTTCCAAAACGCGGTATTTTGAAATTTTGGGTAAGATTTAATGGGTAAGGACAACATGCAAAATGTCAAAAAAATACTGATTTTTGTTGAATCAGAAGTACTCCCTACAATCATTCTTTTTTTACACTTTGTGAAGCTTTTGTGGGGAAAGAGTGTATGCAATATCATCGAAATAACTGATTTTTTGTTGCAAACTGTTTTTTTTCCGCATTTTGGATTAAAATTAAAATATTGTTTTAGAGGGCATATGCAATAGATATAATACAAAAATAATTAAATTTTGCAAACTTTGATTTTGTCGTTAACCTCTCATCTTTTACATTTTGATTAAATGGACCAAAATAAGAGAATTTAGTATTATTTAGAATTTGTATTTTGTGTTGCAAATTTGGTGCAAAAATTGACATATAATGAACTGTTAGATCGATTGTTGTTTTAACATGACTCATTATGACTCAAACTTTTTCTTTTGCATCTCTAATTTGACTAATTAGCCAAAAAAAATTTGCCAATTGGTTTCACACTATATAAGCTGTTATTTTTTATATATATTTTATTTGAACATTTGTGACAGAATACTATGTGAGATTTGAAATTTCGTGTAAGACTTATTGATGGTAAAACAGCATGCAAGTTGCTAAAAGGACTGATTTTTATTATATTCGGGTTTAAAAGCCGGGGTTTTTTTGACATTTTGTCTAAAGTTTAGTGAGGAAGGACCGTATGCAATATATAAAAAACGTTTTGTTGCATTATAAATTTATACTTGCAATCCATTTTTTTACACCTAAATAAAAATTTCTGCCAGAGGCACAATTTATTGTTTATTTTTCACATTTTGTGTCAACATTTGGCAGGGTTTGTAATAAACTGATTTAAACATTGACAAAGATTTGTGTTTGACATTGATCAGCTTTTTTTGTATGTGACATTTGAGTGATTTAAATTTTATGGGTGAGATGTAGTTTGAAATGCTTTGGTCAACTTCTTTCCAAATAATTTTTGCATTGTCAGAGGGTCAGAGCAAGTAATTTTAGTAGATTTAGATTTTAAATGTCACATTATACTGCAGTTGTTGGATACCTTCATTTTTTTGGTCATTTATATAATAATGCAGATTGTAAGATTCGCACTGCTGTATTGTTTGTTTTTTGATGGACAATGTTACATGAATAAAATAGGAAATCAGTGGATTCTTCCACGGGAAACGGCTATCTATATAATAATACGCCAGTTCCGTGTGTCTGTAACAGGCAAAGTGGATGTGTTTCTTTTTCTAAAGAAACAGCCGCGGTAACATGTCACTTTTGCTAAACTTTTATTTTATTCTGTCTTTTGTGTGCTTTTTCAAATTGATTTAAAATTTTTGTTTTAAAAAAGTCACCGTTAATTAATTTATTTTATTGTTCTCATAAAAACCTTTGTGTAATGATGTAAACTTTATGACACAAAAGTCACGGGTAATTAATTTTTATTATTCCCTTAAGCACGTGTCTATTGTCTACTGTTACATAAAAAACATATTGGTTTTATTTATTCCCGCCTGAATGGAATTAACAACAAAACGTTTTGATGAAAAGCACAATGAATTTTATGGTTAATTTCGCTCACTATTTCGCTGTTTTTTCATTCGGTATCTATAGTGGATTTTTTCACGGGACTAAAATACTAGTCTATATAATAATACGCCAGTTCCGTGTGTCTGTGACAGGCAAAGTGGATGTGTTGTTTTTTCTAAAGAAACAGCCGCGGTAACATGTCACTTTTGCTAAACTTTTATTTTTATTCTGTCTTTTGTGTGCTTTTTCGAATTGATTTAAAAAATTTTGTTTTAAAAAAGTCACGCTTAATTTATTTTATTTTCTCATAAAAACCTTTGTGTAATGATGTAAACTTTATTACACAAAAGTCACGGGTAATTAATTTTTATTATTCCCTTAAGCACGTGTCTATTGTCTACTGTTATATGAAAAACATATTGGATTTATTTATTCCCACTTGAATGGAATTAACAACAAAACGTTTTTGACGAAAAGAACAATGAATTTCGCTGTTTGGCTAAAACAAATCATGCGATAAAATAAAGTGATTTCATTAGTTAGGAATTTTATTGCATGCGAATTTAAATTTACCGTGACGGGAGCTTTGTTATAAATTGTTATACGAGTACAGTCACAGGCAATTAACGTTGTTATTATAGTTGTCAATTTCGTTCAAAAGTTTTAATTGTTTGCGTCTTTAAAATGAAACTGACAACAAATGATTTTGTGATCAGAAACATAGAATAAATTTTAAATGTTTTTGAGTGGATATCTCCACGGGATTTTGTTTAAAACGAACGAATAAAATAAATTTAAGTGGATTATTCCACGGGTTTAAATAACTAGTCTATATAATAATACGCCAGTTCTGTCTGTCTGTGACTTTTGCAAAGTGGATTATATTATTCACTATTTTCTTTGATAAAGTCTGTAAAACATCGCCCATAAAATTGTTCTGTAATTTACCAAACTTTAACGTTAAAATAATATTAACGTCAAGGGAAAGTATATTAAATTAATGAAGCCATTACGGTGCACTTAAAACTTTGAGGCTATTTTTAAAACCCTTATATCTCATTAACCGCTCATTTAAAACCACACGATCATATACATTTTCTTGATCAGCAGTTTAAGCTCTACACAATAGAGGCAACGTGAAAACAAGGTACTAATTTTTTTTTGTGGATGGGTTGCTGACGTCATCAAAATTCAAATGGCGCTTTCTCATTTTTATCCTGCCTCAGTGGATTTGTCCACGGACCTTATCGACTAGTCTCTTTAATAAATAGCCGTATTTTGTCTGTCTCTGTGCGGACCCCCCGCTGAGTTAGAAAGACGTGCTACTGAAACACGAATATCAAATGCGATATAATTTTATCCACTTTGTTGCGACGGGTAAATTTAAAGGACGGGCGAACCCTTGGATTTTTCCACGGGCTAACGACTAGTCTCTTTAATAATAGCCGTATTCCGTCTGTCTGTTTGTGCGCAAGAAAAGCGTTGTGTTACGGGCACACGAAATTGCGCACAGCTATTTGATCTTTTTGGTATGTTATTTTAAAATTTTATTTTTATTTTGTCTTTTACGTAGTTTCACAAAAGTTTAATTTAAAAAGTTTCTTATACAAAATTCATGGTTAATTAACTTTTATTGTTCCTTCGATGCAGTTTCTTTGTTATAAATAACTACACGGGCAAAGTTGCGGACAATTAACATTGCGTTGTCTATTTCATTAAAGACGTTTTAATTATTCGCGCCTTTTTAAGGAAATTAACAAAAACAAGTTTTTGATCATAGGAGGAGAACAATAAATTTTAGAAAGATTTTGTAAGTGATTTTTTGTTTGTTCTTAACATAAATTTGGAATTATTTGTAAATTTTGTTTCATCTTTAACCATTTATATTTTTTATGACAACAATAAAGCCTCTTTCTTAACCTCAATCAGGTCGTAAAAATGCGCAAATTATTATTAAATATATGAATTTTACGAGAAAGCGCCGTGACACTACTTTCGATAAAATATACTATAAAAAAAAAGAAAAATGTGTTAGTTTAAACTGCTTCCGTGCCTATAAGGGTATATTTCCATGGACCATGACTACCGCAGAGTAATTTCATAACAGGTGCGCGAAATAATTTCATATCAGGTGCGCGAAATAATTACGTCGGCTAATTCACGTGGATTGTTCCACGGGTTAACGACTTCTCTTTAATAATAGCCGTCGTCAGTCTGTCTGTGTGTCCGCGAAAGCCGCGTCCTGTTACGGAAACACGAAATGCGATAAGGACGGGCGACTCCGTGGATTTTTCCACGGGTTAACGACTAGTCTCTATTATAATAGCCGTATTTTGTCTGTCTCTGCGCAACATGGCGTCCTAAGTAGCGAGACCGCGGAGAATCCCCGCGGCCTGCAGCTTTATTTCGGATCCCGGCAGACCCCGTGTTTTAGCGGCTTCGTCTTGACACCGCTTACGCGTAATTGACCAATCACGAGGCTCGATTTTCACTAATAATCAATCCAAGTTCTTCGCGGCCTCAACATGCCGACGGGGACACATGCTACGCTTACGAAAGCCATTTTTGATTTGAAAGTGAGGTTTGTAGGTCTCCTTTCGTTTCCTTTTTCTCTCTAAATACTTTGTATCTATAGGAATATTTATTTTCTGTGTATTTTCACATGTTAAGGTAAATATTTCATCACGTTTTCTAGCCATGTATAAATCTTAAACAAACCAATTTTAAGTTTTTAGCTAGCTAAAAACGTATATTTTGAGGCAACATTCTTAAAGGGGACCTCCCACCTCAAAAACTTTGCTTATATCGAAAACATATCTGGTGTGGATAACGAATTCAATGATTACTAATTCCTTTCTAATCTGGTATCTCTAAAATAAGCCAAAACATTTTACTAAAATTTACCTCTTTTCATCACATGGCTACGCTGATTTGAAAATGCTCCATTCATAATGGCGAATTTGCTTACGTAATGCAAGTTATGATTTTTCAGACGGAAAAATATGCCGAGCAAGCGGCAGAGAGGTGGACCCCCTGAGTATATCATAAAATGTTCTTCAGCTTTTACAAATCATGCTAAAAGAATTAATAATAAGGCATTTATTATAAAACATGTCTGGAAATGTATTAAGTTTTCAGTTTGAACCTTGTCGAAAAAAATCGAGAGAAGAAAATGAGGATAGTGATTCAAACGAATCAAGCATTTTTTATGACAGCGGCGATGATTATGTTGATGAAGAATCCCAGCATAATCGGATCGAACAGCCGATTGATCAGTGGTGTACTTGCGAGAAGTGTGAGAGGATGCCGCTAGAGTGTGAGTGCAAATGTTGCAGGGAGTTAGAAATTTCTCAGATGACGGAGTTGGAAGGTAATTGTAATATCATTAGCACTCTCGTTCCCAGTGATTTTTGCCTTTTTGATATAAGGGAAGCGGCGTATATCAAAAGAGGCAAAAATCCCAGGGAACAACGAGGATGATATTATTACGTGAACGTGATGTAAAAAGGACTACAAGTTATCATTTTATTGTAGATAAAAAATGTAATACTGAACATAAAAATTTCAAATACATCGTCCTTTTAAAAGACGCACTTTGGACTGCTTTGGTTAGCATGCACGACAGAGAGAGTACCCTTCTAACAAACAAAGGACATGTATCCAATTTGTAAGTTACTAGTACGTAAATATTATTCAGATTTCATAACATGGATATTATTATTCCTAAACACTTGTTTCTTTTATTGTAGAACATATCGGTATGCTGCTTATCGCCAGTTCACCTGGTGGGTACATGTTCGCACAGGGAGAAAATACGGCGTGTTATTCCATCTTGTGTTTGTTTCAAGAAGTAGACGAGAGTTCCCATCTCCTGATGATAGTTACGTTGGCTTCAAGGAGCTATTCAAGGAAGCGAAGTGGAGTTGTCGTGGACTTTCGATCGTGTACGATAAACATAAATATAAGGGAAAACGGGAAAAGTGAGTAAATTTGAGGGCTGGTGATTGAAGTGGCTCCACTATTAATTTTTCCTGAATAAGCTAAACCCCGGTTTTTTCCCCGACAAGGTACGTAATGTAAATAATAATGTAAGTAATTTTATAAAAATGTGTAAATTAAAAGTTGAGTTCCATCTTACATACGTGAATATTTAGTGTGAAGTTCAATGATTTCTTCACGGTCTGGTCGTTCAATGGGAGCAATACATATCGATCGTTTTCGACTTGCCCTATCCTCCTCATTGTTACTTTGCGAGCGATAGTAAATATCAGAGGCGATATCTCGCAAGTAATGATATGACTTCTCCGTTTTGACTTTCTTTGCAACGAATCGTTTCGACGGTTTTGAATAAGAAATTTTAAACCGCGGGATCGGTATTCCTTCCTTGATGTTTTTGTGGACCTGAAAAGTTACGGCAATTTATTAAAACAGGTAGTGCTCTAAGATTAAAATGAGATAAAATAAGAACAAACCTGCGGCCTATCAATGTTGTGGTTATGATCTAAAGCAGCTAATTGGACGCCCGATATCATCTTTTCTTGTTTCGTAAAAAAATACTTTTCGGCAAATAACGAATTTTTAACGAATGAAAACACTTCTAAGTAGGTTGTAAAATATTTTCGTTTGATTTAGCGATGTCTTTTATTAGCTGCGGCAACATGATAACAGATTTTAATGTGTTATGGGCTGGGCTTCCCATCACCAACCAACATCGCTCATCGGTCTCCTCCCTGGAATACTCGTCGTGTTCGCACTTCTTATAAAACTTGTTTCCCGGAAAGCTATGCTTGTTGGTGATGTGGTGTATGATAGACAAAAATCGCTCCTGTAATTCTTCACCGTTCCGATGGCATGTTTGAACAGACCAGGATGTATTTTTCATGAAAAAGAAAACAAAAAAGCGAAGAAAAAGCAGCCAAAAATTTGTGTATAGAAATTCCTCATGCTTTCACCTTCTTTTTTTGTAACTTCTCAACGACGCTAACTCTTTTGCTACAGGCTTGTGTGCAAAGATCGTTGGAACAGCCCCTAAGACCAGCTTACGGGGTGCTTTTCTGAAACCTGCAATACGAACGACTATTTCATACACATTCGCAATATTACACTGTGTTCAGTATCACAACTTTCTTACCAGCCCCTCCAGTAATGAAAATAACTGGACTAACAAAAAGAAAAAACGTTGTATACTATGCTTACCTTGCATTAGTTGATTTCTTAAATCGATGGACTTATCAAAGCAGTTGCTTTGGAAGTGCTCCTCGCATAAATAAATAGTTTTTGGAAGATCACTTCTTTTCATGTTTGCTATCCAAGTAGCAGCGGTAGATTTATCACGCGGGATTTGAAAAAATGATAACTCCGGATTCCTTTTTCTATGGTTTTGACAGCCTACGGCAGCGCAAGACGCACCCATTCTTAAAATGTTAACTTTCTACGAAACTTTGCCACGTCCTTTCGTTTATATTGCAGGAAAATTTTGTAAATTTTTTACTTTTAAATTAATTTTTTATTCGACAAAAATAGGAACCTGCGGCGCGCCATAAACACATTTCCTTTATAAACAAACAGGGGGTTGTTTAATTCCGCAAAAGCGGTCGGCTTCATAGCCGGCTCTACGTCATTTGTTTACATTTTTCTTCGCATCCGCTGAACTAGACCGTTTTGGAGAGGAAGGCCGCCATTACTGTTGAAAGCAGCACGTTTGGTAAAAAATGGTAAGAAAGAATACAATATTTCTAAGTTATACTAATAAATTGTGCAAAATAATTATTGAATTCTTTAATAAGTCAGCATTATCTACGATATGAGAAAAAGTTTTTTTGAGGTGGGAGGTCCCCTTTAAGGAAGCTAGCTTTATTTATCCTATTCTTTTAAGTTTTTATTCAGTTTGATATATTGTTATTTATTTTTATGTTGAAGTTGTTGCCTATCTAGCTAGTCCTTTTTTAGCTATCTCTGGCTAAAAAGTGAAAGCAGCCAAATGCAGTTTTGCTGCAACACAATTCTTAACAATTCTTATGCTAAATGCAGTTGGCAGCGTCCAATTTTATTACTGTTTTAAAAACTTATGCTTCAAAATAAAATTGCTGAGTATTGTTCTTACTGAACATGATAACGACAGACAGTTTTCCTGAATTGACCGATTGTTTTTGCTTTGACAAGGTAACAACGGTTTGTAAACTCTATTTTTATTTCAGCTATCGTTGCGGGGAATTTATTTTTTGAAAATATGTTACAGTCGCAACACTATAATGGTGTATGCGCTTCACTTGATTTACGACATACTGTATACCTGTACTAAAGCGCTCCACCTGATCGTGTGGCCACAGTTTACGGTTCTTATTTAAGGCGCTTCCCAGAGTGTTCAACGCTGGGTGACACCTTGAATTGTGGCTTACCCAGGCGTTTCGGACGCCGGGTTTCTCGGCTAGTCTATATTATAATCCCCGTCCGTCCGTCCACGCAAAATGGCTACCAATATTCCTTTGATCTTTCCGCCAGGGGGTTGTTTAATCGAAAATCTTAATTATTGATTAAAATATATTGAGTAATTAATTTATTTCCTTACATAATTTAATTATTTTAATTTACCAACCTTAATTAAATAAATCACCTAATTAGGTGATTAAAATGAATGCATTATTTAAATACGCCATTTTTAATAAGAATTACCCCCGTGATCTCAATCGCCGATTTCGCTCAGGAGCCACAGAAAACAAATAGGACAGTTTTACTGACAGTTTTACTTGCTTTGTTTTGACCGCTCGCACGTAGTATACCAATCAAAACGCCTGATTCTTTGAAAAACCAATCCAAGATTTTCGCGGCCTGCAGATGCCAACGAAGGAACATGATGACGATGGCCATTTTGGTTTTGAAAGTGATCGTGGTCAGTGATAGGTTTCTAGGTCTGTTTGACCTTTTTGTCTTCTAACAGCTTTTTATTTTGTAATATTTGTTTTCTGTATGTTCTTACATGTTAGGATAAATATATTGTCACGTTTTTTAGCCATGAACAAATCTTAAACGCACCATTTTTAGGATTTTTGGCTAGGAACGAAGATTTTTAGGGATCTAGCTAGCTACCCTTAGTTATTACTATTCAGTTTGGTATAACAGCTTTTTATCCTAGCCAATATTATTTATTTTTATGTTGAAGTTGTGTTATCTAGCTAGCTCTGGATAAAAAGTGAAAGTAGCCAAATGCACTGTTTGGCTGCAACACAATTCTTAATTCTTATGCTAAATAAATGCAGTTAGGCAGCTACCACTTTTATTACTGTTATGAAAACTTATGCTGACTGAACAGGATAACGACATGCGGTTTCCTGGATTTTTTTTAACCGAAGTCCCGATAAAGTTTTTTTAAAAATGGTGTTACGTCTATACTCATGTGCGACACGGTTTACCTGTACTAAGCGCTTAGTCCAGTGTTAACAAGGGCTGTTTCCTGTGTTTCTGTTTAACCGAAGTTGCAATAACGTTTTTTTCGGAAAAGGCTATTACACCTATATATGGATGTGTCACATTGTTTACCTGTACTAAGCACTCAGCTGGGAGTAACATTTCTTTTCAACTTTCACCGGGAACATTCTCCAAAAAATAAAAAGGTTGGCCAGCTGTTTATGCTATGACGGGTGACAACGAATTGCAATCTGTGTTTTTATTTCAGCTTAAAATGTGGTATTTTTGCAAAAATTATTACACCGGAAACACCATGAATTGTGTGCACTTTACTCAATTTACTACATGCATATACCTGTACTAAAGCGCTTTACCTGAATGTGTGGCACAGTTGACGGTTCTTATTAATCACTCATTCTGGTGTTCAACGCCGGGTAACACAGTTACTTGTGGCTTAACTCTGCGTTTCAACAGAGTGTATCCTGTGTCATGATTAATTTGTTAACGTTTACTGCAACTTATTCTGCAAAATAAAATAATATTGACTAATTTTTTTTGCTATGACTGGGTAACAACGGGTTGTAAACTGTGCTAAAAGGGTATTAAGCATAAACACGTGCAACACGGTTAACTGTACTAAGCGCTTAGTCCAGTGTTAACGACGGGCTGTTTCCTGTGTTTATGTTAAACCAAAGTTGTGATAAAGTTTTTTTTGGAAAAAGGTATTGTACCTACATGAATGCGCGACATTGTTTACCTGTACTAAGCGCGCTGCCCGGAGTAACATTCATTTTTGAACTTTGACCGACATATGTATACCTGTACTAGAGTGCTCCACCTGAATGTGTGGCACAGTTTACGGTTCTTATTAATTGCGCCACAGGGTTTTTAAATGCTGGGTAACACATTTACTTGTGGCTTACCCCGGCTAGTGTTATAAATCATTCTGAAGACACAGACAAGGGACCCTTGAGGGAGGGGGACACGGGAACCAGGACGCAGGACAAATTTATAAATTTAAAATATTACAGAGACCAGAATTCTGCAAGCGTAAACATAGCAAAAAGAGGTTTCACAAAACTTTGTTTTGTGCGATGTTTTTAGTTATTCCTGATACAGGATAAGTGGGACTCAAAGCCCAGGACAAAGGGCTAACTCTTTAAAAAAATATTACGCGGACCAGATGATGTTAACTTAATAAAATTAACAAGAGCGCAGGAGTGTATGTTAAGAGAAAAAAAGTTATATGATGTGTTCTGTACTCTTTTTATCTCGTTCATTGGCTTTAGTTGAGTAAATTAGATCACAAGTAAAACACAACCATGTTAGTTAAAGACTTTTTGCACTTTGTTTTTGTTACTTCTTTATTAAGTTGAGTTGTAAAAATCGAGCAATAAAAATATTGTTGAAATTTGTTTTTTCAATTAAAATTTTGTACCCGCAAGTTGGAATTTTAATGTTTAAGTTTATATTAAATTTGCTTTCCTTTAATGCCCTCCTATAAAGTCCAGAGCCCAGGCTTCGATCATGCAAAGTTCTGGACCTCGTTATGTTTTACATTCAAAATTTGCCCTGCGTCCCAGATTCCGAGTACCGGTCTTTGGATTTCGGGTCCCACTTTTCCCGTACGCCAAAAAAGGCAAAATTTATTCTAAATCCACTGAAAAACAAACAATGCTAGTTACCAGTACAAAATAAAAGTCGGGTAAAGCTTTAATAGCTAGCATAAGACCAGGTTATTGTATATATAATCGTCGATCTTTTCGTATTGTAAAACGTACTTGTGTTTGTATATATCTCTTTGGGTTTAGTTAAAATACATGCTTGTAACGAACGACATAGTGTTAGACATGATTTTGAATTTAAAGTTTAAAAAAACTTGGCTTAATTAAACAAGCTTTCCTGTATACACCAATGTGAAATTTGAATACTCTTCAGATTTCTAGGCGGCAAAAAAAAGCATTTGTGTTTTTGACCACATGGATATGGATTACATTAAAAATGCTCGCGCATTTACATATTTCTCCATTTATGCAAACTAGACTTATCCTTACACAAAGTTAAAAGCACATAATATCTCGACAAGCATATAGCATATGTCGAGATACTATTCTCGTCTTGGCAATATTTCCATAAAAAAAAAATTTGCGCCCAAGTTTTCGCCCTATAGAGTCCCAGGATCTCGAGTCCCACTTTTTCCGTACCCTATAGTGAGAAAAAGAAGATAATCGAACCGTAAACATTTACGTTCCTTTCATAAAATCTATGTTTTATATAACAGAAATGTTTTGAATAAATTTACCGGCAAGTTTGTGTTAAGATAAGGATTTCTTCTGAGTTTGCAAATACGCTTTTTCATATTTTGTTGGACAAAATTGTCGCGAGCGCAAAAAAATTGCATCCCTTTTCTTCACATTTGGTTTGGTATCTCGTTACTGTGACTATGATGAACTGCTGATTAAGTGTATAAAACTGCTGATTAAGTGCGTAAAACCTTACATTTTTTGTAGCAAAAATAATTCCCCCACGCATGACCCGTAACTGTGGTAAAGGCACTCGCTAAACATGCTAGCGCTGTGGACTGAGCCACGAACCTCGCGATAGTGAAGCGAACCTTATACCCACTAGGCCGCGCGCTGCGAGTTTATGTTTTGCCAAAATTTGTAAAATGGCAGAAAAAGTGCCACTGTCTCAATATTTGTGTTGCAAAGAAATATAAGGAGCTTTAGTTTCTGATTGGTATCTAAAAATCCGCTCCAGATTGGTCCTTTATTTTAAAGGGAACTCGTCCTGTGCTAGCGGAGTCCAGACGGGTTTCTTATTTCTGTGCTAGCGGGCTTTTATTGCGCGGTTAACCATGTTACAAACAGACAGGCGGGCGACGGCTTTTATTATTGAGACTAGTCGTTAACCTGTAGAAAAATCCACAGGGTCATATTTACCGCATTTTGTGTGTCTGGCTACTTGCGGTACCATTCTGACGCACGAACTGACGACGACGGCTATTATTAAAGACACTCAACCCAAAGTGGTGTTTAACA